>JAKTPS010000019.1:0-138916 GCA_030556275.1 Lipomyces sp. NRRL Y-27488 | reverse complement strand
GAGGTACATGTGTATGGTACTTAAAATGATTAGTTGGAAACTGAAGTTGAGAGAATCTAAAGCCAGCCAGAAGCGTACCACTTTCATCACGCAATCTTTGTTTCGCCAACGTGTAAGAACAGTGGTTGACCTCCATGACTCAACGAGAAATTCAACAAACACCACGTCCGACAGTCTGATTTCCATGACATCTGCCATGGCATAAGAAATAAAGAGGAAGACCCCAAGTAGCAAGCAGTTAGGGGATTCGAGGAAATGGCACCAAAATCAGTCAAACTATCGCCCAACCTTCAGACATAGGGCTGATTGCGGGCTTGATCGAAAACTCTGATCAAGGAGATTACATTATGAATGAGTAAAAATAAAGATTGGTATGTTAAGTACTTCCGCGGAGGGGAAGACTAGTTTAGGGTATTTTATAGGAAATGATTTAACTCAGGATGCTCAATATTCGGAAGTTTTGTTGCCATCACGAAATGGTATGAGGACTAGGGTAGTAACGCTAATATTTTAAGCACATTCTATAAATGTATGTACAGTACAGTACATACTACATTATTCAAGAAAATATCTGTTCCAGTCCAATTGCCAATTGCCATTAATGCTCTGCGCTCTGTTAACCTATCAACAACCTGTCCTGGCAAGCTTCAAAGTGATTCGTAAAAGTACCTTGCGCGTTTGACTAACTCAACCCTTCTAGAGTACCTTCAGACTCGTAATAATATCCTGTGCGGTTTATTTCACCGTCTCTGTAGTCTTCTGCCTGTTGAAATAAAAGTCAGTTTGATGAGAGCCATGGAAAGTGACGCGCAACCTTACCAACCGGTCAAAAAATTGATCCACACGCTGAGTCTCGAATTTGAATTTGTCTCTCCAATCTTGCGTAATCGAACCCCAAGAAAATGTCTGAGCAGAATGGAAGTCAATCCACAGGACTCTTTCTGAATTATCGTCGACCATCATATTCCGCGGAAACGTGTCACCATGACAGACTCCGGCTTTGTGAATCTCAGTCAGAATCTCACGGAACGTTTCAGCCCTTTCCTCTGAATAATTAGTCAAGTCTAGACTCCTGACATTTGGTATGTAATCAATGATAATAGCGCCAGGAGGTAACTCATCATCGAGAAATTTCCTCAGTTGTGGTTGCCATTGCTGGACATTAATTTGTTCAATGACGCCGTAAAAGTGAGGCACAATTCCTTGTTCGCATAGACCTTCAGCTTTCAGTCGAGCATACGCCCGACTTTCACACTTGAAGGGGTCGATTTCTCGATCAGGTGGATCGTATGGTTTGGGTACAATTGTATGGTGCTTAAAAAATGATTAGTTGAAAACGGAAATCAAGAGCAAGTCAGAAGCATACGACTTTCATCACACAATCTTTGTCGCGCCAACGTATGCCGAAAACTGATGTCAGCTGTGACTCTTGAAGTAACTCGACGAAAGTCACGTCAGACCGTTCGACTTCCAGGACTTCTGCCATAGCACAAGACAAAGAAAGACCGTAGCGGACGTTAGAATCTGTCACTCTATACTCGTTGGCGACAACCCCGTGTTAATTTTGCAATGTTTGCGATCTGGTTTGGTAACTGGCCGGTGTTGTCGGAAATGAAACAGAAGGGTATATACCAAGTGAATATAGTGAATTCCAGGGTTGGGTATCTGATGGATTACTAGACTTTCCCAGTTTAACTCAATTAATGGTCGACATTGCTTGCATCAGACAGCTTCCGCATGAGCAGAGCACGTTCATGAGGGCAACGCCATCCAAGTGGCGGCGCCGTCTGACAGTGGCCGGGCACACCCGCTTCGCAACATGATCCTGCTGGACTCGTCGTCGTCGACCGCGAACATGCAGGTCGCGGTTGCTCGAGTCGTTCACCGTGCTCCTGGATCATCTCGTGAACGCCATTCTGCAAGTACGCGAGCCGTGTGCCGTCCTCATTCGCTACGCAGGATGACCTGTGGAAATGCAGCTCGTTGTCAGGTTAGTCATTCCAAAATGAACATCATAACAATGTGTGCATTGCACACTCGTCGCAGTGCTCTCGGGTACCCGCAGACGACATCCGTGGTGTTCCGCGAAGTGGTGCGGTACATGGTACAGAACGTACTATGAGATCGAGCGAGACGATTTAGCTGCCGCCGCCGTCCTGCGATTCGACGACGGCTTCTATTCTGGCGTTCCCTATCGCCCATTCTTCTGTGCCGTCGTAGACCTGACGTCGAATATTCGTGCAACCGTGCGATTGCAGCCGATGTGGCTGCGAATTCGCGGCAAGGATGCAATGCTTCGACTGCCCGCCTTCTTAACATGACTTTGAGAAGTACTGGGCGCTCAAGCCGTTCAAGTTCTCGTCCTCCGCACTCTCGGCATGGCCAGCATGCACAGTAGACAGCCTGTGCCGCGAGTACGAGCGCACCGAGTTCATCCAGGAGTGCGGGCGCTGGAAGTATGCGGCCAACATTTTCGCACATTCTGGTTCTGGAACAACCTTCCAGCTCCTGCGTGCTGGTCTGGCTAACGCAATGCATTGTGACATATACAGACACAGAATTTGTGCCACTGCCGCATCTGCTTGGCGTCGTGAGGTTCTTTCGTAAGAAGAAAGATCAAATATCCGGCTTTCGGACAGACCCAATAGAGGCATCCAACGACGGGGACGACGACAACGAGACGCCGAAGCTAGACGTTTTTGCGGAGGTCGCCCGAAAAATTCTGAGCGACGACGCCACAACAGCCTCGAAGGACAAAACACCCGACGACGTGCGACCCAGAATCGAAGAGCTCGTGAACGGGGCCACGTCGGAGTCGAGGTGGGAGAAGTTGACAAAAACGCCGAAGTCGAGGGGCAGGGCTTCAGGTTTGGATTCGGCGGGGACTCGGACTCAGACGAGTGACAGACATGAAATTTGAAACAAGGTAGAGAATTTGTAATTACAATTGAGTGGAATTTCCTTGAATGTGATGATTGTGATGTTCTGGGATACTGTATGAGTCCAAAATAGCAGCTTTCCCGTTATGGCTGCCTCGAGTCTGCACGATCAACGCCGCATGAACTAGCGCAATCAACAACAATAATACGGCGTATCATACACTACACAACCAACCACCAATATATACGATCCTTTCCCGTCTACATCGCCATTGCCATTGCCATCACTCCGTCCTGCGCCGGCAGCCGTGCCCGTCGCCTTTCGCTGTAAATGCAATGGCATCCTTCCGTTCGTTCTCCACGCCGTCGCTTCCTTCTTCCAATTCCGGCAGCACTTCAAGCGGCTCGTCGTCCTCGTCGTCCTCGTCGTCCTCCTCTTCCTCGTCGAAGCCCGCACTGCTCGCACGCCGTCCCCAGCTACCTGCCATAGCGCCTCTTCCTCCCCTTGCACTTCCGTCCGAATTTTCCGCAGACCGCGAGTTTCCTTCGCCGAAGGGCGGATTCGCCGTCCCGCCCTTGATCCCGCCACGAAATCGGCCGCCGTTGCGTCTCGCGAGCTCGTCTGCAGCATTGTCACTTGCTCGTGGCTACCCAACCGGGACGTCTCCGTCAGCCACTACGCCGACGCAGCCGGACGACACTCCGCCCGTGCCTCGTCGCCAACGGTCTGCTGGATCAGGCTTGACTTATGGCCAATCGGTTGTCTACGAACTGAAGCAGCCTCTATCTGGATCTGCGACCGAGACCCCCCATCGGCCACGCAAGTCATCGCTCGTCTCGGCTTCTCTAGTATCTATTTCCTCTCAGTCGCCGTCATCATCTCCCTTCCCATCTCCGTCGTCTGTGAATGACTATTCCGCCTTCACCTCCAGCAGCCCTGTATCTGATACGTCGGGCTCATCACCGGTGTCCACATCGTTCGGAAGTCAACACTCTTTGAGCAGCTCAAGCACGAAGAAACAGTACCACCGCCGCAATCTTGCCATGTTCAAAAATTCAGTGTCTGCGCCGGCTCACTCCCATCAATCCGGCTCCTCATTCCGACGCTCGTATATCAACACTTCGTCCGAATCTGTGGCAAGCTACATGGAAGGTCGCTCTATGTCAGACAAGAGTGCCAAGACGACCGAATCCTTTTCTGCTGGCGTTGACGTTGTCTTTGACAACAAATCCGAAGAAGTTTCGTATGCCCCGACTACATCTAGGCTCGAACACCAGCAGACCGACCAGCAGAGTGAAATAGATTCGCATGTGGTTTCTCATGGAACCGAACCACTACCGCCGTCAAGATCACAAACATTTCTGAAACGGCTATCTAATATACCGTCAATGAGCATCGCCCGCACGTCGCGGTCCAGTCCTGACTTGCGATCCCAATATTTTGCGGCCACAGCGGCTGCCGCCAATGCGGCACTGTCTTCGTCAGTGGAGGAGCATCATGACCCCGACGTTCTGAATGTCCCTGGAGTACCAATGCGGCCCGCCACATCCGGGAGTGGTGGCAGTGTCGGCAGCAGTAGCAGTGGCGCGAGCTCAAAGAAGCAGCATGGGCTGCGGACGCAACATTCGCTTACGAAATTGCGCCAACTTGCCCGCAAGGCTGGAAGTGCCGCTGCCATAGGATCACGCAGAATGTCACGGTCTGTGTCGCCGTTGTATAACAAGCAGTTCTTTGATTCAAGTTTTCTGGATGCTGCCGTACCTCCCGTACCGGAAAAATTTCTTACAGAAGAGTACGGCAGAGGCAGCAATAACGACGGTAATAATTTCGAGCAGAAGACAGTGCTGTTGGTCAACCTAGAAGATGTTTCCAATTCCAGCAATGCCAGTACAGGCATGGTCACGCCAGACACGCCGATCACACCGACTACGGACGATGGACTGTCGTCTTCATTATCAGATGAAACAGCCGTGCCAGGGCCACTGGCACTCTCACGGTCGTCTACGGAATTGCATGATGCATTGTCGACTCCCGTTGACTCACCAGCCACAGACGAGAATCAAGAGACCTTTTACACGCCGCGTTCGACTTTGATTCGGTCGTCTCTCATAATTGATTCCCTGCCAGGCAATTCGATTGCACCTGTACGACCTCCGTCCAAGTCTAATAAGCGATTGTCGCTTACCACAGCTCATGTCGCACAGTCGACGGATGCAAACAACAAGTCAACGACATCGCTCAGTGACAAGGAGCAAAAGCAATTACTTCGGCGTTTACGATTGATACAGGAGTTGATTACTACTGAACAAGCTTATTTATCGGATCTCAAGGTGGTCGAACAGGTGAGTCCTATGCTTGTTTATCATATTTGCTAGTGCGAGTCGACTAACTGGAGAATAGTATTACCGTGAACCGTCTCTGCGACAGTCCTTTATTACCAAGGAAGATGTTTCGATAGTCTTTGCGAATTTTCAGGGTGTTCTCGAGTTTTCGGACCAGTTTCACAACAGCCTCCTCGGAGCGGGAGGGTCGGCAATGCGAAGCGATGCCCTGGAAGGGTCGATTACCGATGACAGCATTTTGATTGAACGGGAGTCGTTCATTGGAGAAATATTCTTGCAGGCGATGCCGCAGCTTGAATCGGTCTACAAAGCTTACTGCCACTCGCATGAGCTATCAATTATACAGCTAAATCGATTGACCTCTTCCCCATCGACGGCGACTACTCGCTGGTTCGAGTCCTGCAACCGTGCGAGTAATCAATTTACAAATGCATGGAATCTTGAGTCTCTATTGATCAAGCCAGTGCAGAGACTGATGAGGTATCCAATGCTCTTGAAAGCACTTGAAGAGGTCACACCTAGCGACCACCCCGACAAGCTGTCACTTGGGCAAGCGATGACTGAGATCCAATTTTGCGCGGACAGGATCAACCAAGGAAAACGACGGATCGACGTCTCGTTACATCGTGGACCATCTTCTGAACCCGACCTTCGGCGGGGTATGGCGAAGGGATTTGCCAAATCTACTGAGAGGTTCAGAAAAACGTCCGGACGATCCGAGAAGTCCAGTCCGCAGCCGGAGCTCTTCATTGGCGATCGCACATACGATGTTTTGGAAGACCGCTACCGCCGGCGAAACATGCAGCTCCGAAATGTTCTGCTTGAGTTTTCTGACGCTTGCCAAGTAATCGACAGCAGCGTGGACAAGCTGCACGCCTTAGCCTTGTCTTTGGAAGAGTGGCAGCGAAGTCCAAGTCGCACTGCATCGACGTCATCCGCGCACGCAAGTAACGCCGCGGTTTTGACTGCGTGGCGCGGCCTGAGACGCGCGTCCACCGAGATTCGTGACGTTGAACTAGTTCGATTCCGCAGCGCCGTCGCCGCACACATTTTTGTGCCGCTGGAACATGTTTTGGATATGTTTGACCGTCCCGTGAAGTTAATGGTCAAGCGCGAGAAAAGACTTGCGGACTATCGCAAGTCCGCCGCGGGCTCTCGCGCTCGCGGCGGCGGCATGACGCCGGATCTGTCCTCGTCCTCCTCGGCGGCCTCATACGTGAAGCTAAATTCCATTCTCGTGGACGAGATCCCCCAGTTCTTGGAGCTCGTCAACAGCTTGGTCGAAGCCGTCGCGGCAAATTGGATCGACATCAACGCGGTCTGGTTCAAGAAGTGCAGCCTCTGCATCAGGGAGCATTGCGGCAAGACTTTGGCTCGCTCGGCCAGTGGGGCTGGACCGGATTCGGTGATATCCATTGAGGAAATTGAGCTTCAGTTTGTTCTGCACTTCACCGCGGCCCAGGAACTGGTTTCCAGGCTGAAGACTATCACGAATGCTTGACGCCCTCTTGGGCCCTATAATTTTTCCTCTTTCCTCTTTTATTTTTTTTTATATCCTCGCGTTTATCTAGATTTGTTTTTAAGATTCACTTACAGGTGTTAGAGTACTTGCGTGTTTTTTTATTTGGGTTTCGACAAAAACTTGCGGGAGTATGACGGGGCGTATTATTATTTGCTTTGTATGTATTGTTTTTCGTTTCCTTTGGAATGAATGGTTATTTTCGATGGATGGTCCTATTCGTCGGTTTACAAGAAAATGCATATGTCAGTTACACTGTGAGACATACCCCACTGTAGCATCGGGCAAGAACAATTATTTAGTATATACAGAACTGCTTTTTTCTATGCGTGTATATTACAAAATAGTCAGGCAGAGACAATAGGCGTAGAATACGTTGCAGCCGGGTTACAGGAGCGGGAACAGGCAGCCATTCACAAGCGCACGGGGGTTGCCGTTCCCGGCCGCCAAGTGCTTGAGCTCGACGTGCCGCTTCCAGAACTCCGACTTGCGTTCCGCCAGGACTTTCAGGGCCGAGGAGTGCACGCTGGTCCTCTCGGCGCGCGCCTCGTGGGACAAGTTGTCCTCGCGTTCCGACAGTCTCACGGACTGTCCGGTCAGCGTGTCAAACAGGCTGCCGGCGTCGTTCTTGGCGTTGTTGGACGCCCGCGGCGCGGCAGCATCCGCGGCTGCGACGGGCGACGACGACGCCTGCTCGACTTGCGCGATGGCGAGATTGGTAGCGGCGGTCAGGATCTTCGCCGAATGCAGCGTGCGGCCGTAGGCCTTGACCACGAACGCCTCGTCCGTGGCCGTCGAGACGGGGCCGAGGAGCTCGTTCTCGGCACGGAGCTTCGGGAGCAGCTGTCGGGCGAGGTTCGGCGACGTCGTCTGCGTCAGCGCGTACAGCCGGTTCTCGACCACCGAGCGCGACGTGATGAACTTGTTCTCGGCCGTGTCGACGTCGATCAGCAGGCCGGCGGCCCGGTAGTACTGCATCAGCGCGTCCGACTCCGCGAGCGAGAACGGCAAGACGGGCAGTGGACGGGCAGCAGTCAGCGCGTCGAAGAGGACGGGGTCGTACTTTGCCTGAGCAACGTCGATGTATTCGTGGGGCTTGTCCTTACCAAGGACATGCTTAAGTGTCAGGCTGGATGATGTGGCAGACAATGTCGAAATGACGGCACCGGATGGAAATTTACGGGCACCGGACACAAGGTCGACAAGAAGAGAAGTGAGGTAGAAATCCTTGTATCGCAGGCGTCTGAAATCCTTGCTGCGGTATGCTGTGTAATACTTCTCAGCCAACGCGCCGATATTGTCAATGGTGATAAGAACAGGAATCCTGGAGAGTAGCGAATGTTAGAAAAATCAATAATTTCAAAAAGCCAAATAAAAATATCCTTGAGAAAGAGACAACGACTTACTTGACCTCACGCTCGACAGACAGCTCATCAAGCAGATACTTGAAACCCGGAAGCGCATTCCGCGTATTCGTTGCCGCCAAGCGAATCAAATCAGCAATGGAATCGACGCCTTCCTGCAGAGTCTCCGTTTCCAGACGTCCGAAATTAAAGGTATAAGATTTCGATAGCTTTGCCGCCTTGAGAGGAGACAAGGGTTCTTCTGATTTCCGCTTGTCTTTCGACGGCTTCTCTTTTGCAATTGCCGCCTTGTTCGCGTTCGCTATCCTCCGCATGAGCCGCTTCACGTACATAGGGTGGTCATACACGTTTTCGGATTCGTTGTGCTTGAAGTCAACCCAACCGTCAATCAAATCCTCAGCGTCGGAAATATGAATCACCAGATATCCTTCAGCTTGCGCCAATGCGATTGCTTGCTGCAGAACAACTGTCCTGCCCGCACCCGGTGTGCCGGTCAAGAGTACGCTGTCGAACTGGTTCTTGTCGGCATTCTTTGCCTCCCGCAGAATCTCATAAAGCTCCAACGACTCCTTGCGAAACACGGTCGCCGCTTCGCTGAACAGATTAAAATACTGCTTCGGATACACCGCGCCTAGCTCATTGAGATACGTAAGTGTGTCGTCCGAGTAAATGGTCACACGGCCAACGTCGCCCTCTAACCCTCCCTCGTCCGTGACCGCCGGCGTCGCAAACGTAACCGCGGGCGGCGAGATCGCGTCCCTGTCGACCGTCGGCATCGGCGCCATATTCATCGGCGGGTCGGTCTTCGTGTTTGCCAACTGGACGGTCTTCTTGAAGTCGTAAATCGACCAATTCGCGCTCTTTTGTGGCGCAAACCGGTTCAGCTTCGGCGTCTTGACCTTCCCCTTCAGCGCCGGGTCCATCTTCTTCGGGCGTTCTTTGTTCATGCTGCTGGCGACCGGTGCCGACGTGTGCAGCAGGCGCGGCAGTGCGGCCGCCGCCGGCTTCGCGGCCGCCGCCACAGCGCTCCCGCGTACCGTGGCGGCCGGCTGGGAAATCAAAAACCGGGACATGTGCTTTGCCTCGAAGAGAATGCTAATTGGCAATTGGGTGGCCGATCTGGAGGAGCACGCAGCTGTTGGCCGGTAGTGGTTAAACGAAAATTTGACTGACGGCGGTCGGAAGAGAGGAAGTCACGGAATGAGTTGGGTGACAGTGGATGGCCCGCTCGGTGTTGAGCCAATAATTATTCTGGTCTGGTCACTCATGTTCAGCGACATGATGTGTTCTACTCAATCTCACTCGCTACGCCGCTGATAATAATTACCATGGACTTCTGGACCTGCATTTTCTTATTGAGGATGAAGTAGATACAAATCCCATGAGAACTTTTTTTTAAACCGCTATCATACCGCCCAAATATGTGACCCGCCATCCAAAAATACCAATACGAATGTCCGCAGATTCTAAAATCTGGAAATATCTCGCCCAAAGAGCCAATTGGTGACCCTGCCAATAATATTGTTAGTATTCGCACATCGAATCTAAACTGTCCACACAGAGATACCCACCAATATACCGGGATGAGAATTTTGTTTTTCACGCTGACGCTCATAGAAAGGTATGCTCCTCGCCAGAGAATCCACGCCGTCCGCCTGTCATTTCCCTGTTAGCTACTCCTTAAGAACAGCAATGCTGGAATGTGTCATACCCTGAAACTGCGCTGTTGTTTCCCTGCATGATAGCGCGCCAGCCGCCTAGATACGCCATAATACCTCTGTTGTTGAATTTGAAAGGTGGATGAGTAACTTTGTGCATCTTCCGCGCTTCCTTGTTGAGCTCTTTCGCCAGGTACAGTGCCTTTTGCGAAGCAACTTGTGCCGTCGCAGGCAGTCTGTCGCGCTCAATTTGCGCGCAATCGCCGAGAGCGTAGACGTCTGGGTCAACATCCCCCTTTTCGCCGTTCTTGTCGACCTTGTACACGTTCAGACATTCATCCGTGACCAAGTTGAGACGCTTGTCCTTCGCAAAGTCTGTGCATGCCTGCACAAACGGGTTCGGGGCAAGTCCAGTGGACCATACAAGGAGACCGTACGGCACTGTCTCTTCTTGACCTTCAGCGTTTTTGATAGCCAATGAGTTCGGCCCGACTTCCTGCACATGCACACGGGTCCGGATGTTGATGTTCTGACGACCAAAGTACCGTTCCGCATAGGAAGCAAGACTGCGGTCAAACGAGCCAAGAATGCTAGAAGCGACATCAAAAATTGTGATTTGTACATATGGCATCAGCGCGGGATAATAGAGTGCCAAATCCTCATGAATAAGATCGTACAGTTCAGCGGAGAACTCGATGCCGGTAGGACCACCACCGACAACGCAAAAATGAAGTAGTGCGCGTTTTTCCTCTTCAGACACCAAGAACAGATTGGCCGCCTCGAATCCTGAAAGTCAGCAGTTAATACTTTGTCTCTCTTGATTCTTACAGGAAGCATGTCCAAACTTACGTTCCAAAATAATCCGCCGGATTTTCCTCGCATCTGCGACGTCCTTTAAGAAGCAAGCATGTTCCTTAACACCCTTGATATTGAAGGTTTGTGAATAGCATCCAACCGCGACAGCAAGCTTGTCATACTTGATGTTGAACTTCTCGCCTGGATCAACACCCTGTATCCTTGGAGCGACAGTTATTTCCTTCTGGTCGACATTCACACCCGTGGCAACGCCTTGGACAAACTCGATGTTTGGCAAGTGCAATTCTTTTGCCTTTTTCGAATCTATTTTGTCGGCACTGGACGTCGATATTGTGCTGCGCAGTCTGTCTTTCATGTCACCGAGCTTCCGCCAGCCCATGCCCTTATCTCGCACGCTTTCCGTCGCGACGCGGAACTCCAACGTCCCAACCGCGGTAGAGGCAAGGAGGGGTGTGAAAACGAAATGCCCTCTTGGAGAGACAACAACGCAGCGATAGTACCGAGGATCGAGGTTGCGCAGGATGTTATAGCCCGCCCAGCCAGAGCCTACCACAACGACTGTCTCGCGTGCTGCAAAGGGATCAGTAAGTATCTCCGATGGATGTGGCGGTCGAGTAAAGTCACTTACGATCGTTAACCATGTGAGGCATGGTGGATGGAAAAGATATTGACTGGGCCTCGGCTTGGTGTACCTGGACCGTTGTCGGGGAGGTGGACATGTGAGCTCGAAGAACATGACGATGGAGCAGAGCAAGGACGACAGCTTGCCGGCATGTTGCGGCTACCGGCCGTTGTACTGTCGACAGCATTTTGATGGAGAACAGCACGTCTTTGGCGGCGGCGGGGTGGTGTGTTCGGAGACGATGGCAGGCGATGGCGGGGGCGATCGGAGGTTATGAAGTGTGGTGGATGCGAACAACGTCGTCCTTTGTAAACAGCGTTTTATTAAGACAACACCGCAGATCTCGAGGATGCAAAATGAGTCTTCCTTCCTCAGTTGTATGCTTCTTTGCAGAGAATGCTTTTCGTGACGCATCGGCAAACACATTCTCGGGTCACCCCGGGGATTCTTCCGTTGCTCGTGCGGCTCTTCTTTAGCCTTCACAACGCCGCACGCCGCACCGGGCTTGCTGGCAGAGCCCGGTGCACATTTTCACACTGATGCCCTGTCGCTCGTGGCAATTAGCGTCGTCGAACTGCCCGAACAATTCGGCGGAGCGGCGTCTCTTTGTGATATCGGCCAGGATACGTGGAGATGAGGACGAGAACGTAAAAAGGGCCGCACTCCGTCGGCGCCCTTTGCAGATCAGAGGGAATCTTGGGCGCCACCGTGGCCCAAGGGTGCGGAGAAGTGGACGGGCAGGCGGAGCGCACTGCTGGAAAGACCGGAGATGACACCGGCTCATCACACCCTTTTCTTGTCCTCGCCGACCTGGACTCTTCTTTTTCCTCTCCACCGCTGCTTCCGGTGATTTCAGCCTTGCATGCATGGGCATAACTGCATGTTACGCTGCATCTAAATTTTGTGCGATCGGGTAGCCGAGTTTTACTGCGGGGCGGATCGGCCGGGACCTGAAATGGAGTCTGCCCTGTGGCATTGAACAAGGGGCTCCACGAAAAGGATTCTGGTTACCCCCAGTCAGTCGCGATCTCTCGCGCTCTATGTTGATTTTGACAGGTTTGTGTTTTTCAGCAGAAGGCTGTGATACCGCTCTCCATTGTTATATATATTCCTCCTGTTTCCCCCTCCCCCTCCCCCCGTTATGGACGTTAGTCGCTGGCAACCAACTTGACCATTCTTGTTTGAGTTGGTTTACGCTCGTTTATCTCTAGGATCCGCCGTTCACTATATGTACCTCGGCCCTCGCGCCCGAGCAATAACGGACGTTTTTTTCTATGGCTCGGGCCTCCCTCGACTCCTGATTTTGCTTTTCGACTCGGAGAAAATAGCAACCGCGGGGTGTGCGGCTCGTCGGGCATATGTCACGATGAACACTTGCCGACGTCCATCCCATGGCTAGGAGGCTATTACCAATTGCCACGAACTGTTGTATGGATTCGACAATACAGATTCACAAGTCTTCGTTTTTTATTGTACTTCGAAAATCACACACCACCGCTTCGTTAAATTAATTTATATTGTGCGGCTCTCTCTCCATCGCAACCCGGTCATAGCTCGTCTCATACGATTGATAGCTTCCGACGGCGCCTGCTCGACCTCTTGATCGTGAGTCACCTTTTCCGGCAACCTAGACAGCTTATATATTTACCGAATCTGCGACATTAAACATTCGCAATGTGAATGGAGCGTCGGTTAGCTCACTTCTTGTTCAGCTTGGCGGTGGGATTTACATACATCCCTTTTGATTCATACATTCGCTGCATATCGACTTTATCTCACCTGTTCTAACCCCGGGGGGAACTACCATGATTCCTGAGAACGCACCGTTTATCTATCAGAGGGAAACTTAAGACTGCGAATGCAGCGTTTCTAATCTCGAGAACTTTGTTGCCGGAATTCTGATAATGGGGACTATGGCTTCTTTGAATCCTTACTATGCGGTCAGTAAGTTCTGATATTGCGGTGCTACTTGGTTATTCGAATTACATACCACCGTGGAATGAAAAATTCTTGATTCGTTCTCTGCAAAGCGCTACTCTGTGCTTGAGATTTAACGGCT
Organism: Lipomyces sp. NRRL Y-27488; assembly: GCA_030556275.1. Lineage (NCBI taxonomy): Eukaryota > Fungi > Ascomycota > Lipomycetes > Lipomycetales > Lipomycetaceae > Lipomyces > Lipomyces sp. NRRL Y-27488. The sequence continues at coordinate 125,656 of JAKTPS010000019.1, read as the reverse complement.
AACGTGAGCACAAATTTTTTTGAATTTTCGGCATCCCTGAACTGATATGGCTGTTTAATGGGCTCTTCTGCATTATTTACGGGACAATTAACCGGCATGGCATAGAAACATGCCTTTAAACAGACCAATACATGAATACCAAGTCGGCAGAATATTGCAGGCTGCCAAAGAAACTGAGACCAACTGCTGGCAATGCGATTTACTGTGTACGATGAGTTGTACTGACTCTACTGTGTTTGTGACGAGGATAGATGGGTTGCGCAGGAAGGGAAATACCAAACCAACGCAAGCGATATTGCTTAATTTGGGAATCCAAAAGGAATTGTTCTGCCACATTTAAACGGCGTTATATCAAGGCAAGTCTCTCCGGCATTTGATTCCTGTGCATACGATACATGGGGCTGGACAGGTGAACCGTGGTTTGAATCCGATGTCGAGATGGAGGCTGTTTTTCTATTCCATTTCAGGAAGCGGCCTAGTCCCCCTGAACCTGCTAGCAAGCTAAATATCTCGCGCACAGATGATATTATTAATAGAAGAGGTGCCAGGTGCATCGAGAACTTTCACACGTGGTATGAGTATGTATCTTGGTGAGTGGCGAGAAAGTCCAGAATCAGCGTATCTCTACGAAGGACTCTAGACGTTGGCGGAATACGAATTATACGAAGTCACCTTGTTCGAGGACGGGACCATGTCCCATTCCTTTACGGAAAAATGTTTGCGTAAAGCGTAAAGCCAAGCAAGGGAATGGAAGCAAGTCGGGGTCTCGAGCGTGAGAGATGCGTTTTGACTTATGAATGGAAGAAGTCCAGCCATCTGAGCCCACTACTTCCGAGAACGGACGCGCTCGGGGAAATGCCCTCGCAACGTCGAGGGTGATAATTGTTTTCACGTGCGGCCGCTCGCTTTTGTCGACTTCGAGAACGCTCTACGGGCGTAAATAGTGTGGGTCCGGCTAGCACACAGTGGGGAGTCGAGGACGATGATATTCGGTTCGGCAGCAATGGGCCGGTGGACGAGACGGCGATGGGCGTGGGAGGGACGGGAGTCTAGACAAAGGGTCTCTTACTAAACGCTTTGGCGGCGGTGGCGCAGATGGCACTGCCACATGCGGCGAACAGCAGCGCGTGGCGGCGGGCGTGGCTGACGGGTTGGCTAAGCACGGTGGAAGCTCTAAAATGTTCTGGAAATGCAATTGCGATATTGTGATTATTTGGCGTGAAAGCAGTGTGTTCTAGTTGGTAATCGAGCCTGTTACTAATTGACCAAGTCAGTGGCCGTGTGTGAATATAAAACGAGCGGCAGCGAAGCGCAACAGCAGAGAGAGTCCCGAGCCACACGGCAAGTGCATTGGTGAACAACCAACGCCACACAAAAGATTATCCCAGGTCGCCTTTCTCCGTAAGCACCGTCATCCGGTTATAGCTCGCTCGGTCGGTCTCTCGGTCTCAGCAAAACCTCCTTCAGAACGCCATATTCCATCTTAGTTCACCGTCGTCGTCGTCGTCAGTCTTTCAACATTTCGCTACTACCCATCCTGTCTTCTCTGCCGCGACACCGCGCCTTCCTTCGCTACTCCTCGCTAGTTTCTGCCGTCGCGTCCTCCTTCGCCGTCAACCACTCCTCTTCCTCGCATAGCTACCAGCCGGCCTCGTCTAGCCCGCTCGTTCTCTCATCTTTCCAATCAATTCCATCACTCGCTTCGGCCGTCTCACAATCTACACAGAAAAGAATGACTCATTCCAAGGTCGTCGTTATCGGTACGTCGCTGCTCTTGTATTCCATGCGATAACCTGAGGGATGCTAACCTGCAAAATATTTACAGGCTCCGGCCCTGCTGCTCACACTGCCGCCATTTACCTGGCTCGTGCCGAGATCAAGCCTGTTCTCTATGAGGGTATGCACCGCTATTGAGATTTCAAGCCGCGCTTGGCCGACATTATCGATTGCAAGTACTAACATATGTCTTCCAGGCATGCTGGCCAATGGTATCGCTGCCGGTGGCCAATTGACCACCACCACTGAGGTGAGTTGTGCTGGTGCTATTCCTTTTTGATTAGTCGGCATTAATTCTGACGTAACCCTCGTGTAGATTGAGAACTTCCCGGGTTTCCCCAACGGCATCCTCGGTGCCGAGCTCATGGACAACATGCGCGCGCAGTCCGAGAAATTCGGCACTGAGATCATCACCGAGACCGTTTCGCAAATCGATCTCTCTTCCCGTCCGTTCAAGTACTGGACGGAAGACAACGAGGATCAGGAGCCGAACACTGCCGACACAGTTATCGTCGCGACCGGTGCATCTGCCAAGCGCCTGCATATTCCCGGTGAGGAAACTTACTGGCAGGCTGGTATCAGCGCATGCGCTGTCTGCGACGGTGCCGTTCCCATCTTCCGAAACAAGCCGCTTGTCGTCGTTGGCGGTGGTGATTCCGCTGCCGAGGAAGCCATTTTCCTGACAAAGTACGCGTCAAAGGTCTACGTGTTGGTTCGTCGGGACAAGCTGCGTGCCTCGAACATCATGGCCAAGCGCTTGCTTGCGCATCCCAAGGTTGAGGTTCTGTGGAACAAGGCTCCCGTCGAGGCCAAGGGCGAGAATGGCTTACTGAGCGCGCTCGTGATCAAGTCCACCCTGGATGGCGCCGAAAGCGAACTTCCCGTCAACGGCCTGTTTTACGCCATCGGGCATGTTCCCGCCACGTCCATCTTCAAGGGCCAGGTCGAGACCGACGAGGACGGATACATTATCACCAAGCCCGGCACTGCTCAGACCAGCGTTCTCGGTGTTTTCGCTGCCGGCGATGTCCAGGACAAGCGTTACCGCCAGGCTATTACCAGCGCTGGCACTGGTTGCATGGCCGCTCTCGAGGCCGAGAAGCTCTTGGCTGAAGAGGAAGACGAGTAGGCTAGAGACAGCATTCGCATTGTTTTTAAACAAAATCAGAAATCAATATCTCGGGTTTTCCGGTTGAGATCTGCTATATGACTACATCCATGGGCTTCTATGCACGTTTGGCTTACATTTTATGAATCAGCTCTTTGTCTCTTGTTACACTTTTGTTTTGTTGGTCGGTCTGTCCTGTTATTGCTGTGCTATATAAAAATGTCCTTTAAAGTACTTTGTTGTGTATCTTTTAGTCGCACTTGCATTCAGTTGATTGTATATGTATCCCACTTGGGCCCTGATCATGCTATGGTTTTCTTAATTTCTTTGTATGTTTTTGCCGTTATGGCCCTCTAGACTATTTGATAGATAATTTTTTTTCGTTGGTGTCCTAAAATGAACATAAATATGTTGCTAGATTGAAAAGTTGCTTGAATGCTTTAGGCACGGTTGCACATGCGATGGAAAATTTGATTCTGTTTTGTTTCCCCAGCATCTTTTGATGGTACTGATTGGTTTTGGCACTTGCAGTAGCATTACAATTGTTAGTCGACTGTATGATATCATTTGCATGGCAATGCACTCTGCTTGCTCCACACTTAGTTTGATTCACAAAATGCATATTTTCTCATAATTTACAAAATACTTCCGTAATATTTAAATTAGAATATACATATGATACAGTACTGTACTACATACAGTACTATAAACATTTTTCTAGTCAACTCCGAACAAGCGAATTTAGAGTTTGAACATCCTCTCCGTTGTCCCAAGAAAATCGGTGAGCAGCGGGCGATTTGCTTCTTGCTTATCGCTTCATTGAAGATCAATTTGACTTGCGAGCACCTGAAGTCCCGAGATCTCCCAGAAACCTAAACTTAGAGATGATAGAGGTCATTTGCAACGATCGGTAGGTTCGCATTGCAACGTTTCTCGTGCTGTCTGCGCCGGCCGAGCTAACGTTGGACATTATTGAAACTAGACTCGGCAAGAAGATCAGGGTGAAGGCATGCATACATTTCTGGAAAACGGGTGCCTGTTAAGCTGCGAGTTGCCATGGCTAACACGGACTCTTGGTAGTGCCTTGAAGATGACACCGTCGGCGACTTCAAGAAGTTGGTTGCCAGCCAGATCGGAACTTCATACGAAAAGATCAGTAAGTGAACATTCCAACATGCGCCTTTCAAGGCATGAGCATTGGCATATTGCGACCGAAACAAGTCATACTGACCTTGCTGATCTGCAGTTTTAAAGAAAGGGTGCGTACGCCGCTTCTAGTCGTGGTTTTATCATGATTTGCCCTGATCCGCGACCCACGATGTTTGGAACTAACAATTGCCACTAAAGATACACAACGTTCAAGGACCACATCACTTTGGCAGACTACGAGATCCATAACGGAGCAAGCTTAGAACTGTGAGTTGCAGTCTTTGAAAACTGCCGCGCGTATGACAGAGATACTTATCTGACGTGCTACAGGTACTACGCTTAAAGCATCGCATACCTTGGGCGATGTATGTGAATACGATCGAGAGACTGCATGTACGATAGGCTAGCGCAATGGGAAATACAGACAGTATTGGGATCAATCCATTTGTGGACAAATGGCGGTTGGCCGTGAATCGGCGTCACCAAACCGGATTAGCGTTAAACCACGCAGTGCATGTTTTCTGCCGCTGTAGATAAAAGTCCAGAATATGTCTACGTGACATTTTTATAACGTTTGAGTGTATTGAACTTTTTCGATTCTTGAACTATGACTTGGACGTGAGAGGCAAGTGTCGCGTCTAATTACCCTACCTGGCTTTAAATCGTCATTGGCAATTACCGCATTCCGTTGTGTGCAAACAGCCCATTTGGCATTCCAAATTCTGTCAACAACTCACACCATGGCCACGACGACTCTCCGGCTGCTAAAGGAGCTTTCGGAGATCCAGAAGAGTCCAGATAACTGTAAGATTCAGCTTTGTCTTTCAACGCCTCGTGAATCGGCTCAGCTTTGCGTTTAATGATCACGCGTTGACGACGCGTCGCCCGATTCACGAGAGCACACTCATTCTTTGTCTGGGAGGTGTTGCACGTACTGATCGCCCACTTTGACTAGCCATCTTCGTGCATTTCAAGGAAGAAGATATCATGAATGTTCGGGCTCTGGTCATGGGCCCGCTGGACACGTCGTACGAGTATGGCATGTTTGAGTTCCTCATGAACTTCCCCAAAGGTGAGAGGATCGTCCCGTCTTGTCGTGTTGTTTTGTCGGAATAACGGGTTGCTCACTGTTCTTCGGATTGCACAGATTACCCCACAAGCGCGCCCAAAGTCACAGCAATAACCACAAACGGAGGCCGCAGCAGATTTAATCCTAATGTATGTGTTTTGCATGGCTAAACCCTACCCCGCGATGACCTCCTGTTTTTAACAAATTGTTTAGATATACGCGAGCGGAAAAGTATGCTTATCAATTCTCGGGTAAGTGACGGCATTTACTTTGTCGGGTTTGAACTGCACGTTGACCTGTCCAGGACATGGCGAGGGGACTCCGGCGAGCAGTGGTCCTCGGCACAGGGCATAGAGTCCGTCTTGATATCGATACAAAGCCTCATGGGCGCGAATCCGTTCGAGAACGAGCCGGGATACGAGACCAGTGCGAGCAAGGACCACTACAAGAAGGAACCGAGTCAGTATTGTAAAAAGGTGTGCGGGTGGTGGATTTGATGTCGTCAATGTGCTGCTGGAAGAAGCGAACGTGCCTAACTAACGAGCCAATTTTTTGTTAGATCCGGCACGAAACATTACGGATATCGGTGCTGCAGCGACTGGAAGGGTACCTCAACATCAACGCGACGACGGGCGAAGTCGAGACGCCAGCAACACCGAAAGATATGACACAGGAGAAAGCCGAGCAGGCGATCGCCAAGCGGGCAAGCAGCGAGCCTTTTGAAGACCTGTGCAAAAGGCTGTTTCTGTACTACTACCGGGCATACATGCGGACAATCAATCTGCACAAGGAGGACAGCGCCGAAGGATCGAAGTTTCCCCTGATGCCGTTCGAGTTTTCGTCGAACCACATGGAGGGCGTCTATGCATACGCGGACCTGGAACGCAGGATGAAGGCCGTGAAGAGCGCGCTCGACGCCGAGACGGCGAAGTGGGTCGACGACGGCCGGGACGCGGCCAAGCACGACGCCGGCCTTGCCGCGAGCCTGCAGCTCCAGTTTGACCAGATTTCCGGGAGCTTTCAGCGCAAGTTCGACGGCACGGTCTCGCTCGATCTCGTCGACGGGAACCCGTTCTGCTGGATGATCACCTACATCGGCAGGCCGATGACGAATCTGGACGGCGGGCTGTTCAACATTAAGATGGTGATGTCATCCAGATTCCCGGACGTGCAGCCCCGTGTACGGTTCGAGACACCCATATACCACGTAAATATTACGCGTAAGTGCTTTTTGTTTATGATCAGCGTATTTTAAGAAGCCTCGTGCTTGACTAACCGTGGCCATTTTGCAGCTGACGGCGTGCCGTTTTATTTACCGGCCAAGCCGGACGACCCAAAGTCGCACATCGACGCTCTGATTGACCTTCTCGAAACTCAGCGCGTGTCGCCGGACCCGCGCACGTGGATGAACTCGGAGGCCGCCGCGCTCTATTTCGGGACGCCCCAGGAGAAAAGGGAATACAACAAGGCGTTCAGGCGCGCCGTGCAGAGGTCGTCGGAATATTAATCAAACAAGTTGTCAGCTTTTTTGACGACCGTATGTGGGGCTTTTTCAAAGTTGGAAGAGGACGTGTCTTAATGTGTTGTTGTACTGTACATAATGGCTCTGTTGGCTTGATTGGTCGTGCAAGATAGCGTGCTGGTTGATATTGCTTGGTCTGCTCGTGCAGTTTGTTGCGAAAAAGCTGGCGACCTCAAGATGCTGCACATGCGACCTTGCTCTGGCGTTATACTAGGTCTATCTCGGGATTGAATGGGATAAGTAATTTTGTTCTCTGCGGACGCTGAGTGTAACTCGAGGATCCTGATATGCTGCCGGACGGTACAGCAAGTAGATGCAAAGACGGCGACTTTTTGCGATTCTCAAATTATGACTGCCACTACTGCTGCACTGCCAAATTGCAATTGCGAAGGCCTTCCCAAAAGATCAATTAAATATGCATTATTTCTGGCCTAGTCCTGCATGCGCTCTCTTTGGCGCGCTGGTCCAATCAGGCAGGATGCAAAGCACAAAAAAAAAACCGCCGAAGAGCGACCGATCGATTGATCCGGGACGGCAGAGGTATTTTTGTGGCTGGGTATTGACCGCAGTCTCTCGCGACGTCTGATGCCTGCAAATCTGACCACTGCAACACGTCCCGGCAGAATCGCACGGACTGTGTGTAAATTGGAAAAGACCGTGCCTACCTAGCGGGTGCTAAAGTTTGTAGACCCTGGCATTTCGTTCTTGAATTGGAGTGCTTGACAGGGCTGCCCTGGCCGGAGGCAAGGGAGAAGCGGGAGACCCTCTCGATTGTGAGGTTGCCGGGTCTGTTCGCGTCTCCAGGTTACCTACTACACACGCCAGTCACCGAGACGCCAGTCACCGAGGGGGGGCAAGCCTGCACCACCGTACTACATTGCACACGCCGTGATGTGTGGATCAATAGTGGATCCGCGTCTTACGGCCCCGGCTTTCACGCGTGTCTTCTGATAGGGACCCACGAAACAGCGTGCGAATGATGCCCATTAACGCTTCCAATTTGCCTGATCCCATCTCCCACTGCGCAACCGGACAGCCGACTCACAATTTTGTCTCCGGCAGTAAACACGACGAGCCAGCGCGAGAGAGAGATAGACCGCTGAACGGGCTGGTTATCGCGGGCTCGAAGAACTGGTGTGACGCACGGGCTTCACTTGTATCCCTTGATTTGCCAGGGCAAAAGCGAGCGTCCTTCGCGACGGATCCGGCAAACTAATTGATATTTTTCACGTGCTTACGCGTTGCGATTTTTTAGAGTTCGTGCTATCATGCAGTTCAAGACAGGTTTTTGGTTGTCCGTTTTCGGATTGACGAGAGTCAGACGAAGTTTTGTTGTCTGATTCCACACAAAGTAACTGGCATGAATCAGGGTCGACTCGAATAGTTGGGACGGGCTTACAAGGTCAGGACCGAGAGAGGGTGAGCACACGACAGATTTCCCTTGAGACCGACCTGTCACAGTGCAAGCACGGATCCGTGGTGATTGCTTCGCCAAGAGAGTCAGTCTGCTTGCTTGTTTTGGCATTTCTGGCGCCCGGCGAATCTTCGCTCCCCTTTGGCTCCGATACACCAGACGCAGTTTGTGTCCTTAAAACCCCGAGATTTGGGCAGCACAATGGAGTAGGCAAATCGGCTTTGGGATGCCGGATTTTGGCCGTGTTTACCATACATACGCAGAAGAACAAATACGCTTTCTCGTTTGACTTTTCTCGCACGCAAAGTTCTCGCTTAGGCCGAAACATAACGGGCAGCTGGGAACTTTAAAATGTAACACTGTGCCCTCTCGGTCGCACGAATTTGACCAAATTCAATTGACCACAACAAACTGGGACCTGATAGCAAACTGCAAGAAAGGTACATTTCAATATTGTTTTGTTATGGAGCCCGAGGGTTCTCGGAATCCCCGCTTCAGCAGCTCGAATTATTAAAATACGCTTTCGAACGTCGAACGTCGAACGAATGCAGCCCCTACTCCTCCTTTGGCCCCCTTTCACCCTCCTGCCCCCTTCCCCTTTTGTACTCAATCGTTGTACTACTCACAATAATTAAGTCTGGGATAATAAGTCTGGGAAAATAAGTCTGGGTGCGCGCTAAACCGGAGGTTTTCTTGACCGGAAAAGGCGAGTTTGTGGGGTCTTCGTTGTGTGTTTGGGCTTGGTCGTATGCAGTTCGAAATTTGATTCTTGCAAGGTGCATGGAGCAAGCAAAGTCGCTCACCACCATCGCTGCATGCCGTTTCAGCGGATATGCACCGCTGTCACCATTTCCCTGGCGGTTTGTGTATGCCGCTTTGCTTTCTCGAGAGGTGGACATCAACAACAAGTCCAAGCAACATATTTTGCGGCGCAATGTATGTTCAATTCAGTCGTGTGGGTCTTGGCCGGCATGCATTCTGTTGCCCACACTCAAAAAGATCTTCTTTTGCAAGCACAGTCCCGATGAGGATTGACGAGCTTTCGGGTAAGATCTGGCCAAGTCATGGCCATCAATTGAATCCGGTACAACGAGAAACAGGAAACTAACATCATTGTCCTGCTATAAAAGCAGCAAAAAATATCGCAAGCCGCCGTTGCAGCTCGCCCGTTTAAACGCTTGCTCCGTGGATGAGCTTTATGTGGATGATATGTCGGCAATCGCGCAATCGCAACAATTGCACTTCCGCGGCCTTCCTCCGTCCTGCGAAAAACTAATCCTGGGATGATACAGAGATGGGAGGTCCGCGCGGATGATACGATAAGGAGGCTGCTGCAAGCCACCTTCTGTTCGTTCAGGGTTGTTCTCGGGCAGCTGCAATCGCTCTGGCGTCGCTAGAACATGGAACGCCGAGCTCGGCACAGTTAATTCCGCAGTGGGAAGCCAAAGGGCTAGGGGAAGAAGCAAGCCGGTTGCAATTGTCCGGTTCAGGACAATCACCGGTTGCAGGGCTGTTGCGGTGACGTTGCGGGCAGTCCGGGCCCGGCACCGCCGAGGTCCGCGAACCGAAGAACAGTCGCCGGCCGAGACTTTCGGACTAGGCTCTTTAGGGCGGGCCCGGAAGCGCGTCGCGCAGAAACCTACGTCGGAGGATTGCCACACGCGGCCTAGCGCCACGGAGGAATACCAGGGCGCTTGCCCGGACCAGGTTAGGCCCCCACGGAGACCGAGCTTGAATCTGCAAGTCCGAAGAGCGTCTGGCCGTACCGCGCCATAGAAAGTCCGCGGGCGGGTACGCCGGGCGTGTCAAACACAGAGTTCGCACATGCAACAGCGTTTGAGACTACTGCAAGACAGCGGGCCCTGAACAGCAACCCGGCTAGGCCGAATCCAGCAACCCGTCTCTCGCTCAGCTGCGCTCTCACTTCGCCCTCTCGGCCAATTCTGGTGCGAGCGGGTACCAAAACAAAAAAAATCCTCGAGACGGACACTGCGCCAGGCTTGCATCTGAACCCCGGACCCAAACACAATAGCAGGGCCCCGGCCGTCTGCCGGCCAATATATGTATTCCACCGTCCCCCGGCTTTGTTCCGTCCTCGCCAATTGCCCTCCTCCACCCCGCGACCGTCTCTGCCTCGCCCCATGATATCGTCCCTCGTGGTGCTGCCGCTTCCCTCGAAGACCCCGACACCACCCTCGTGCGACATGGCCTCGGACGCATCGTTCGCGGCGCCCGGCCCGCTCACCCGCTCGCTCTCGAAAAAGCTCCGCCGAAGATTCACACTGCCGCGCCTCGCCTCGTCGTCCTCGTCGTCCTCGTCCACGTCGACTCTCGCGTCCACATCCTCGGCATCGTCGTCCCCGACGATCGTGTCGCCCAAGACCTTTATCGCGTTCGCCGCCGACGCCCCGACATCACACCCGCCCGTGTCGCCAAAGTCGGCGGTGTTTTCCCGGCACCACTCGGCCAGCATATCGGAGAGCTCGACCGCGACGACCACGACGACCACGACGACTTCCTCGTCGATGCTCTCGGACCTGCTCCCGTCAGACGGCGCCTCGCTCGCGGCGACGTCGAGCATCAGCAGCCGGTCCCGGAACTCGTCCTCCGCGTCCGTCTACATCTACGACGGCCTCGAGCCGCCGTCCGCCCCGTCGACGCCTCGGTTACTGCAGGACCCGTCCTTCTTCGAGGACGACCAGCACCTGCTTCCGCAACAGCCCGGCGCCGACGGCGGCCTCCTCGCAACCGTCCTCATCGCCGGCGGGCTCGAGTCCTCGGCGTCGCTCGAGTCGCTCGCAAGCGTCGTCGCCGCGTCCGACGCGGCGACGGCCGTCCTGCTCGCGGACGCCCGCGCCGCCGAGCAGCTCGCCGCGGCCGACGAGATGGCGAGCGAGATCCTCGCCAAGGTGACCGACCGCGGCGACGCCGGCAGCCGCGAGCTCTGGGCCATCTGAGGCTTTCGCTTCGGTGGTGTTTTTTTTCTTTTTTGGAAGGCAAGGGGAACATGGGGAGTAACATTCGGTCTTGTTCAAATTTTTTTTTGCCGGATTGTTGTGGATCTCTGTCGGACAGACGGTATACGAGACAGCCTACAGGACACACACACACACGCTTTCGGATGGAGTTTTTAGAAGCAGGCGCGGGCTGCGGCGTTCGATCATCTTTCTTGGGAACTTGGAGTTTTTTGATTAATTGCGCATTATGGTACCTTTTGTTTTTTATCAGTCGTACCAGACATCTGTTTGTTTGTTTTCGGGACATGATTTACCGGCGTTGAAGTCTTTTTTTTTATGGAGTTACAGACATTTTCTAGACTTATAGAAGTATCATTTTACTGATTTTATATTTCGACCTTGCCTGTCTCGGTCTGGCTGTCTGTCGGCGACGTGCGATGGGGATCGCTACCGCCAGTTGAATTCACGTTAGAGCCAGACGATTCACGGAATTGACAAAAAAGGTAAAATCAGAGCTGAGACCGAACAGAGCGACCGATGATATCAGACCCGGCCGTCGCCATATGCCGTCATCGCAAACCGATTGAGAGGGCAGCAGCGGCACCAGCACCTGGCGGCCAGCCGGCCCCCGGGGCAGAAGTCAGAGAGTTGTGTCTTCCAAGAACGGAGACGACCGACAACTAGACAGAGAAAGAACAAGTACAACAAGATCCAGTAACAACACAACAAAATAAACCAAATAAATTATTTCTTTATTTTTCTTGTTGCTGTTTACTTTCCTCTCGATAGCCGAGCCTCGAGCGAAAGGAAAATAACGTTCTCCCGGGCTGCAGTCGCCTGGCTCTTTTTTTTTTTTTTTGGTTTCTGCGGGCCGAAAACCTTGCCGCGTTGTTTTCTGCCGGCCACGCAAAACCTTGTCCTCGGTTCCCATTTGTCAAGTGCTCAGCATCAGCTCCCTGTTTAGGCAGGTCCGCCTGGACAGGAAAAAACAAAAACAAGATAATTATAATTTACAGACCGGCCAGGCATACATATCGTATATACAGCGCCAGCTTCGCCGAAACCAGTCACCCAGGGGAGCGCAAGAAAGGTGGACAACCAAACGGAAACCACCGCGGTCGTTGCCAATTGTGCTTTGCTGTCTAAACCCAAACGAACAAGATAGAAGAGACACACACCAGAAAGCCAAATGCAGAAACACAAATGCATGGCCGTGCTCTTGCGTCGCCAGTTCCGGCCGGGCCTCTCTTTTTCGCATCAGCATTTAAAAGAGTCTAGGTAGAAGCATCATAAGATTCACGACTACACTCTATGATCAAGCTACAGTTTTTTTTTTGCCCATTTTGAACTTGTCTGGCTGGATCTCTCTCCCGGCGCTGGACATGCGGTCGGGCCGGCTCAATTGATCACGACCCAGCCGGGCGCGCCTACGCTCGGCTTTGCGGCCGTGCCGCAATGGCTGGAAGGCTATAAACCGCGCGCGCGGTGATCCCCCGGCCGTTCCAGAGTCCGTGAATGCTGCGTGGGGAGTTGAAAGGGGAAGCGAAGGCAAGAACGGTGCAAACGAGAACCGGACATGCATGCAAATATGCACCGACGTTTGTCATATCGAAGCACAACAAGCACACTCACACACACGAATCTATTCGCACACAGACCGCATCGTTTCTGTTGTTGCCCTTAAGCTTTTTCCCGGCAGCGCAGCTTCCATGACGCTCGTCACAGGTGTGTGTGTCTAAGCTCTCTTCTCTCTCTTTCGACGGCGGTTGCGATGCACGAAACCGAGCCTTCCGGGACGCAACTCTTTTCGCATGGCGGGCTGTGAAAAACAACAGCCTTGCTGCATAAACATGCAAAATAAAAACATCCAGCCACCACTGCCCGCCAGTGTCACTCACCGCGCGGCCAATTTCGAACGGCGCAACCAGCAAGACCGAGGGACAGAAGATCCGGCGCAACACCAAAAATCATAAAATAATTGTGACGTGTCCGAACCTGCAAAGCCGCCCAAAGTCCCCGGCCGGGCTCAACTTAAAACAAACCGCCCATGAACCAATTCTGGACAAAACATGATCCACTTTTTTTTTTGGCTCTTCGACTTGTAAAACAGACCATCGAATCCTATGAAGGGTACAACCCGCGGACGTCAACTCGAAACAAGAGAAAAAGAAGGTTGTCCACGGGCTGTTCGAACTTGACGGCGCCGTAGAGGGGAGGTGTGATACCCTCAGTTCGTGAAACTCTGAAATGCTTCGAGGGCAGGCAGAAACGACGCGGGACGGAGGACGAAACACCGACACGCCCGGCTCCGAAGAGCATCAGATAGGCCGCTGCTGCAAAGAAAAGCATCATAAAGCGTTCTATAAATCTGAACTTTATTTATAGGAGAAAAAGAATACGACAAAATGAAGGCCACAAACGGATTTTGCACAATACAATATAGCATATCGGAACATTCATCATATTACAAACATAAAGAACACACACACACACGCGCACACCAAGCAAGTCCTTCTAGTGTCACAAAAACAACGCTAGCGAACCACGGCCCCGCCGTGAGGCAGTCGCGTGCTCGCTTTTCAAAACCAGACAGAATAAAAGGAAGCCAACCGAGGTAAGGCCCCGCAACCGGCAACGCCGCTGCAAGCGCTTAGAAGCACTTGCGGTGCACGATCGACGGTCCGGACTCGTCGTACTCCTGCTTGCTGATCCACATCTGCTGGAAGGTGCTGAGCGAGGCCAGGATCGAGCCACCGATCCAGACCGAGTACTTGCGCTCGGGCGGGGCGATGATCTTGACCTTCATGGACGACGGCGCGAGCGCGGTGATCTCCTTCTGCATGCGGTCGGCGATGCCGGGGTACATGGTCGTGCCGCCGGACATGACGATGTTGCCGTACAGGTCCTTGCGGACGTCGATGTCGCACTTTGTGATCGAGTTGAAGGTGGTCTCGTGGATGCCGGCGGCCTCGAGGCCGAGCACGGACGGGTGGAAGAGGGCCTCGGGGCAGCGGAATCGCTCGTTGCCGATGGTGATGACCTGGCCGTCGGGAAGCTCGTACGACTTCTCGAGGCTCGAGCTCTGTGCGGCGGTCTGGAGCTCCTGCTCAAAGTCGAGGGCGACGTAGCACAGCTTCTCCTTGATGTCGCGCACGATTTCGCGCTCGGCGGTGGTGCTGAAGGAGTAGCCTCGCTCGGCGAGGATCTTCATGAGGTAGTCGGTCAGATCGCGGCCGGCCATGTCAACACGGAGGATGGCGTGGGGGAGGGTGAAGCCCTCGTAGATGGGCACGACGTGGGTAACACCGTCGCCGGAGTCGAGGACGATACCGGTGGTGCGGCCGGACGCGTAGAGGGAGAGGACGGCCTGGATGGAGACGTAGAACGCGGGCGCGTTGAAGGTCTCGAAGACGATCTGGGTCATCTTCTCGCGGTTGGACTTCGGGTTGATGGGCGCCTCGGTCAAGAGAACGGGGTGCTCCTCGGGGGCAACTCGGAGCTCGTTGTAGAAGGTGTGATGCCAGATCTTCTCCATGTCGTCCCAGTTGGTGACGATGCCGTGCTCGATGGGGTATCTCAAGGTGAGGATACCACGCTTCGACTGTGCCTCATCACCGACGTACGAGTCCTTCTGGCCCATGCCGACCATGATACCTGAGACGGGAGGGTAAGTATTGAACGGCAGCTCAAGAATGCAGATAGCACCGAGACATACCCTGATGGCGGGGACGGCCGACAATGGACGGGAAAACTGCCCGTGGAGCATCGTCACCGGCGAAACCGGCCTATGGAGTAAAGATTAGCACAATTGCAAGTGGGGGGACGAGTGGAAAGGGAGCCGACAAACACCGGGAGCGAGACGTGTCAGCACTAGCAGAACATACCTTGCACATACCGGAACCGTTATCGATAACGAGCTATATTAAGAAAAAATATCAGCTAACAGTCCTCGTGGAAACGCGCCCGGCATCCCGCAATGGATGGCGGTGATGGTTGATCGGCGATGGTGGGGGACAGCAACAGATCAAGCAAGGGCTGGCTGCAACCACATCGATCACCACGGAAGGGGGGGCGGCAAAATCAGGTGGCAAAAGCGTACCGCTGCTACTTCGTCTGCAGAAAGAAAACATTGGGATTAGTCAAGCGTCCAAGGGACACGGGCTCGCGGCGGATTGATCAGAGGCGCGGGCGGAGCGGTGGCGAACACGAGCTGCTGAACAGCGAGCGAACGAGCGAACAGCGTGGACGACACATGGCCGGGCCGGTGCGCGCCCAATCCGATGCAATCCAATCGCGCAATTGGCCCTGCGGGGACGGGAACATACCTTCCATGGCTATATATGATACAAAAAGGGGGGGGTGCAGAGAGATGGATCGCAGAAGGGGGAGAGGGGGGGCAGGAAGAGGAAGAAGAAGAAGGGCGAGAGTGGGGAGGACAACAGCGAGGCAGGTCTGATTGGATCGAGAAAACGGATTTTGCAGCCAACTTTCGACGCAGCAGCACAACTGCGGCCAAAACAGCCAAAAGCGCCCGCAACCCTAGTCCTGGCCCCGTGCTGCCAACTGCGCGTCTCCCGTGCTGGCACGTACCGCGCTTTCTGCCCTCCGGTTTCTAATCTTCCGACCACTTCCGCGCCGCGTCACAGCCGCGCCCCGTCCCAGCCACCACCCTCCTGCTCCGACGCGTCACCACGGCCACGACCCCCCCAGCTGCGGTCGTGTGATGGTCGTCGACACGCAACACCGTCGTGGCCCATGTAGACCGCGTAGACCGCCCGTCTGTGCCCCATCATTGCCGTCGTGGTCCTCGTCTCGGCTCGCGTGGCACACGCGTCCTACATACCCCCGAGGCTGTGCGTGGAGAGTTCGCGCTGACGTGTCCTTGTTCCTCGCGAAGCCTCGCGTCGCGTCGTGGCTCACTCTGTTTTATTTTTCCCCGCGGCCAAGTCGCCGTCCGTGTTTATCAGAGCCATTCGCCGTATGATACAAGTCCGCTATAAATAAAACCACAATGTAATTATTATATTACGACTCAACAGTAAAGAGCGACTAACAACTACGACAATTATGTAACAAATAATAATACGACCATGCATGTCAAGTCTAACCTAAGAACGCACAAACGCCAGCGGGTGTAATATGTGACAGGTAAGAATAATAGCAAAAAAAAAAGCACAAAACATATGAATTAGACCAGCAAAGCGAGACTCGGCCCCAAAAAAGCGTCTAGTGAGAGATGTCGTCCCACTGGCGGCCCTTGACGGCCTCGAGGTCGGCCATCGACGGGATCTTGCCGTCCGTGAAGTAGCCGGCGTGGATCTTGGCGTCGATCTCGACCCGCGAGTCGTCCGGGATGAGCGACTCCGGGATCGGCACGCGCTCGAGGATCGGGATGCCCTGGCCGACGATGGCGTCGTACTTCATGTTCGACATCGACAGCATCCGGTCGATCTTCGTGATGCCCAGGAACTGCAATATGTCCGGCATGAGCGCCTGGAAGCGCATGTCCTTCACGCCCGCGATGTTCTCCGTCCGCGTAAAGTACTCCGCCGCGCTGTCGCCCATGCGCTTGCGCGCGTTGTACACAAGGTACTTGGTGACCTCGCCCAGCGCGCGACCTTCCTTGCGGAAGTACACGACGACGCCGCTGCCGCCCTTCTGCGCCTCCTTGACGGCCTCGACGATGCCAAAGATCAGGTACGGCCGGCACGTGCAGATGTCGCTGCCAAACACGTCGCTGCCGTTGCACTCGTCGTGCACGCGCAGCGCGAGCGTCGAGTTCGGGTCGGCAGTCTTGGCCGGGTCGCCAAAGATGTACGCGGTCAGGCCGCCGATGGGCGGCAGAAACACCTTGATGTCGGGCCGCGTGATGAGCTCCGGGTACGAGCCGCCCGTGTCCTCAAACAGCGCCCGGCGGAGCGTGCTCTCGTCGATGCCGAACCGCCTCGCGACCCCCGGAAGGTACCACACGGGCTCGGCAGCCACCTTCGTGACCGCCAGGTCGCCGTGCTCGTTCAACACGATCTTGCCGTCGACCTTCAGGTTCCCGCTCTTGACCTCGTTCTCGATGTCGGCCAGGCGCATGTGCGCCTTCGTGACCGCGATCGTCGGCCGCACCTCCACGCCGCTGTCGACGTAGTCCTTGTACAGCCACGGCGCGAGATGGCCGAACGGATCGATCGCGACTATCTTCTCGGGGTCGCCCCATTGAGGATACGGGCCGATCGACACCGGCGGCTGCGAGTTTGTGAAATCCGGTTTGTGGTCGAGATGGAGCTCGTCGATGGCCACCGCCAGCGCATGGTATATGCTGTAAGAGCCGGAATGCGCGCCGATGGCTATATATGATGTAAAGTTAGCAAATGCTGGTCGATCTCACTTTCAACTGGCTTCTCGTCTGCTTACCATTTCTCTTTCCCCAAGTCGGCTGGTTATGACCAACGACGACGGGGCCTCGAATCTTGGCGTCGGGGTTACCCCAGACCAAGTTCACAGGGTCGATGCCCTTCTGGCCCGGGTAGGTGGTCAAGGCAATGTGGCTTCCCCATTTGGCGTTGCTGTCGAATTTTTGTTAGCAATCCTCGTCCTATTTTTTTTTGGCAGCACTTTCACCAGGAAAAACTCACTTTGCGTCCTGAACCGCCTTGTCGCGCGCGAGGTCGGTCTCGGAGGCCGCGATAAGCTGGGGCGATATCGGCGGGCTGGGCTCGGGCGCAAGCGCGGCGGCGATCGGCCCGCCGGTCTTTGTCGGAATCGGCACGGGCGCGGTGCCCGTGGCGGCGGCGGCGACACTCAGGGCGGCATGTTCGACAGAGTCCAGCCGCTGCTCGATGTTGGCGATGGCACTGACGGTGTTGGCGTTGGACGAAGCAATCTAAAAAAAAAAGCCACAGAAAGTTAGTACGGACACAGACCCTGAACAGAAAATAAGCGACAGACGCCACACAGTAAACAGACAGACGCACGCAACGCAGACCAGACAACCAAACTGAAAGAACTCGGCCTGTTTCTATCAAAACAGGCCTACAGAGCGTCCTTCAACGGCTGCCAGGAACGCTGGATACAAGCTTACTTTTTCAGAGAGGGACTTATAGTCTGACTGGAGCGATTGCACAGACGACAGGATCTGGGCCAAGACGGACGCGACAGCGGCGTCCGCGCCCGGCGAAGGCAGCGCAGTCGAGCACATGGAATCGGGAAAAATGAAGGCGGTTCTTTGACCAGAAAGGCGCGACACACAGAAATGAGGTTGAGAAATCACCGTCTAGTAAACAGAGACGATGAACACACACGAATCAATCTGCTGTGGCACTTAACCTGGAGAGAGGGACGAGGGGGGACCGGCGGCCTTTTATAGACCGCAGCGCGGCCCGAAGCGGATGACCGCACCTGACACAGGGGCGCGCACAGGCAATAGTGAGATGCGGCATATATGGGCAGACGTGTGTGCGGTTAAGACCAGAACCGCCGCAGTGTGTGGCTGGCGCGCCATGTGGGCCAGTGAGAGCGAGCGGCGCATGCACGCCGATAAGCCGAGCCTGAGTCAGAGAACCACCACCCCCGTCCCGCAAGCCGGCTGGCTGCCCTCAACACGCCAGCCAGTTAAGTCGTCTGCCGTCCTCGTCGTGCTCGCGCATTGGCTTCTAAACAGAATCGACAGACCTCCACGTAGATGCCGTAGATGGCCCCGCGTGCCGGCGAGACTGCTTCTAATTGCGTCCTCAATGGTGATATGTGACGTCTGCATCATGGCAATTCCAGCGCATTCTCCACCGGAGCCAGCTTTATGGGGCACGCCGGTGTCACTACTTGCGGCTGCACTGCGCTGCTCCTCTATTCCCGCACGTTCTCCCCACTCGCCCCTTGACGGCGCTGAGGACGGAACGCGGAGCGAATTGCAGCTGCAACGCAACCAACACACGCCCCTAGCTGAGCGATGACGCGACGATATGATAACAACGCCCTCAGCCGCCTCAGGGCCGGCGGGAGATGAGTGTGGCGCACGCAGGTGTGGCGCCCATTTGCTGACATTCTGTGTGGGCGTTGTACTTTCAGCACCGCTACCCGGCTTGACCCAATTCAAGATGTTCCTAAACTTCATCTTCAATTGAAATTCAAAGTGCTTGTTGAGTCGCCCGTGCTTTCTTTCGGCGCTCTGGTTCGTATATGTAGATCTACGTCGAGTTCAATTTAATCGGATCTTCATTTGCTTCACCCGAATCCTGCCTCCCATGTCTTCCGTCGACTCGTCTCCCCGATTTCAACAAGGAACGAAACGTCGGCGAGGTCAGTCCCTGTTAATGAGGCCGTACGCTGTAGACCGCCATTGTTCTAACATCACTGATATCACCTCCCCCAGATCAAAGCGATGGCGACTACAAGCGACAGAGAACCTCGGCGCCGCCGTCTCAATTCCACCGCGTGCGTAAACTCTTGACCACGCTGGGCGAACCCGTATGTTGCACAAAAAAAAAAGAATTCGATTTTTTCGCGAAGTTGATCCAAGCTGAGCTGAGTTCGTCCAGTCGCGATTTCCGGTTCTGGACGCAATCGAACATTGCGGCAGGACGCTCTCTTCCATTGACTTTAAAGAAGACGAGGAATTCTTGCCGAATATACTAGAGGTCATAAATTTCGTGTGCGTGCCCCCCGCATCTTGTTAACCTCCCCTTGGCGCTCATTCTCGATCTGACGCGTTTTCGACAGGTCCATCGAGCAGCCGGCAAAGGCGTTCTCGGTCGCGGCCGCCGTCCGCGTCGCCAACGGCCACGAGAGCACCATCGGCGATGAGGTCGTCCGGTTCCAGGCCGCCAAGCTGCAGGACTACGTCGACGCGGGCGAGTGGAACAACGCCAAACTGGCGTTCCGGTTTCTGTTGCTCCTGAAGCCGATCATGTCCAATCCCGAGGTCCTGCTGCAGTTTATCGATGCCCTTCTTGACAAGGCGATAGAGATCAGAAGCACGTCCATTGAACGAAATGTTTGTTGTTAATTCTCGAAACGCGATTGAGCCGTCACAGCTCTAACTCTTATATGCAGATCGTTGCAGAGGCTGTCTACCGAACAGTGCTACTATCAATTCCATACATTCCGATTGTTGATCCCTCCAAAGATTCGGCCGGGGACTCAAATTCCGACATCGAGAGTGCCGCTGGTCTGCTTTCGAAAAGCAAGGAGTTCAACTATACGACGATACAGGCGGCTGAGCTTGTCAGTCCTTTTGTCGACGAAGACGCGCCGTATAAGGTTGTCGATGTAGGTCAATTTTGCTTTTATGAAACGACCTTGAACGCACGTGCTGATTGTTCTCGCAGTCGGTCGAGCTACTACAAACGCAACTGGACGGACTGGTGGAGGCTAATTGGGAGTTGCCAATCCTTACCGACTACTCCTCTATTCTGCCGACAGAGTTTGAAAGGCACGAAATTCCGGCCCTCACGGTGCCGGACGAGCTGGTATCGGCGTCGTCGGACTCGGCGCCCGAAGTCTTCTTCAAAATATTCCTGAACCAGCAGGTCGAGACCACGCCGGCGCTGACGAGCATCGAGTCCACCGTCTTCCGCGACCTGCTCAACGACACCATCACGAACATGAACTTCAACCGCGGCGAGGTCGCCCGGCACCTGGTCTCGTTCGACAGCTTCCTGCGGCCGGGCCTGTTCGCCAGGCCCGAGACGTCGCTCGAGAAGCTGTCGCAGCTCAAGGAGGCGTCGACGTGGAAGTCCGAGGACGTCGCGCTCGAGGCCGTGCTGGCAAACATGTTCCGCCTGCCCGCGTCGCCGCTCAAGCCGGTCTACTACCACGCCATCCTGATCGAGGCGTGCGTGCTGGCGCCGCACGCGATCGCGCCGGTGTTTGGCCGCGCCATTCGGTTCTTATACTCGTGTCTGGAGCATCTTGACGTCGAGGTGATATACCTGTACACGGACTGGTTCGCCCACCATTTGAGCAACTTTGGATATACGTGGAAGTGGAAGGAGTGGACGGAGGATTTGCAGCTCCACAGGCTCCACCCGAAGCGCGTGTTCATCCGCGAGCTGATCTCCAAGGAGCTCCGTCTCAGCTTCCCCCAGCGGGTCAAGGAGACGCTGCCCGAGGAGTTCTACAAGTTCGTGTACGACGGCGAAGACCCGCCGACGTTCAAGTACGCGCTGCCCGAGTACGAGTACTCGGAGCAGAGCAGGCTGATTGTCAAGCAGCTCCGCGACCGCGAGCAGCCGGAGACGATCGAGCAGGTGCTCGACGAGATCCGCACAAAGTGCCAGGAGGCCGAGCCCGAGGCCGAGCCCGGCACGAGCCCGGACATGCTCGCGATCGACATCTACGTGACCGCGGTCATCCACCTCGGCTCGCGCTCGCTCTCGCACGCCGCGACCTGGATCGAGCGCGGCCTGCCCGTGCTGAAGCGCCTGCTCACAACTGCCGAGAGCCAGCGCCGGGCCGTCGGCTGCGTGTTTGACTTTTGGGGCGACCAGACCGGCGCGGCCGTGCAGGTCACCAAGAAGCTCATGAGCCACGCCGTCGTCGCGCCCCAGAGCGCGCTCGACTGGGTCGTCGTCGACTGCGACGCGGCCGTGCTCAGCCGCAGCCACGCGTGGGAGCTGCTCGGCTTCGCCGTCGACAGGTTCCGCGCCGACGCGCTTCACGCCCGGGCGGAGCTGTCGCGCGCCGTGGCCGACGACGACGTCGGCGACGACGAGCTCGCCGACGCGAACGACGCCGTCGGCAGGGCCGACCGCGACCTGCAGAACGCGTTCGTCGGCGTCGTGCGCGAGCTGTCGCGCCCGGTCGAGGACGCCGCCGGCGGCGCCGACGCCGACGCCGACGAGGAGGGCGTGCAGTGGCGGCGGTGGTGGAAGAGCGGCTTTCTGCGCGCGTTCCTGCGCAAGTACCACGCGGACTACAAGGACCTGCAGGAGCCGCTCAACAACTTGGGACTGACGGACGTGTTTATTCTGAATAGCATAGAGGCGACGGCAGAGTTGTAAGGGGGAAGAAATGGTTTGACCGCGAACTAGGTCTCGCCCGGTAGCATGTGTAGTACTGTACATTATTCTTTCAAAAATCTATTTGTCGCTTTTTTTTTCTTGTTTTGCGGCGCTCTATTCTACGCGTACCGCGGGCCCGAGAACGACTCGCGCGTCGTCTTCCGGCGCGGCCACATGGACGGCATGTTGATCTCCTGGAAGCGCGGCTGGACGCAGCGCTCGGTGAACCACTTGCGGATGCGGGACTCGACGAGCTGGGCGATCTTGGGCAGGTTCTGCAGGCGCGAGCGCGAGCCGACGAGCGACTTGATCGTGAACTCGAGCCGGTAGTCGGGCGCGAACGAGAACGTGAGCGACGTCCTGCGCTCGGCCGTGTTCGTCGGCGGCGTGGTCTTGAACGAGATCGTGAGCTGGCGGGGCGAGAGTGTTGTTAGCGGACAAGGTCGCAGGCTCGCAAAGAGAGAAGAAAGATTGGTCGCACCTGTCCAGCAAACCGGACTATGGACACGGACAGCGAGACGGGCAAGATGGCCATTAGAGGCGTGGGGTAGTTCAGCAGCAGCCGCGTGTCGATGCCGAGTGTGATGCTGTCGGCCAGGTCGACGTCCAGGCGAGCTTCCTAGAACGGCCAGCGCTTGTTAGCACCCCGTGTTATGTTGTCAAGACTAATAACCATCAATACGCACAAGCGTGCCGGGGTCGTCTTCGCATGGGTAAATTCTGCAATTGCTGAATATGGGGAACTCCTCGCCGATGTCTAGTTCTGTGACGTGCACCGTGTCCTAGTGACCGTCGTGTTAAAACCCCACAAATAAGGATTCCTGTCCCAAATTGCCTTACCATGAAACTCGGCAGCGAGTCTCCGTTGAGGATCTTGTCGAGGCTGTGGAGGATGTTGTTGTTCATCCGCGCGTCCTCCCTGAACTGGGAGATCGTCTGCGCGACGAGCACGTTCAGCCAGTCCAGCGGCTCGGCCGGGTGCGTCTCGACGTTGTAGTACGTCCGCGACAAGATCGACCGGGCCGGCACGGGCGGCGACGGCCGCAGGATCGACGAGTGCTTCTTCTTCTGCCGCGCCGCCGCCGCGGCGGCTGGGTCGCGCGCCGCGTCCGGCCCGTTGGCGAAGATGAAGAACCGGATGAACGTGAAGAGAATGATGACGACGCTGAGCTGGCCGAGCTGTGGGGGAGAAGAGGGGAGGCAGGTCAGAGGGAGCTCGTTGGTCGGGGGATATTGGCATGGGACGACCATGACTAGACTGATCTAGTTTGCATACCAGAAGACCTTGTGTGAACGTGAACCTACACCGCTGTCAGCTGGGGGACCTAGTAGTAGCAAAATAGACTGCAACCTACCCGGCGTCTTCCTTTGCCGACACGTTCGCCAGCGACGGCGGCAACAGCGTCTGCAGCACCGAGATGGTCTCCGTCACTGTCACCACCGCCGGGAGCGGGCTCACAGCAACGGACATGATTCGCGGTGGTTCCCTGCGGCTGCTGTGGACCTAGCTAGCAAGAGTCAAAAAAAAAACAAGCTGCTCGGAGGAGTGCAATGTCCGGTTCTATAGATCCATGCCTGGTTTTGGGAGGGATATATGGGACTGGCGAGGACGAGATGAGATGATCCGATGTTTGGTCGAGATTAACCCGGGTTGGGACATCTACAGTGAGCGGCAAAACCCTTCCTCCGGCGCTTTCTTCCATTTCTCCACACCACACACCGTCCGTTCTCATCTACAAAAATGGCATTCTCACTTTCCGAAGAGACCAAGGTAAGTCGGACTGGTTTGCTGCACACGACGACTACCGCAACGGCGGCGAGAAAACGTGCTCACGAAATCTCGTCGTCATAGGAGCGCATTGTCCGCATCCAAGAGACGTCGCAGGTCATTTTCCGCTACGGCTTCATTCCATTCGTCATCTATCTCGGTGTGTTTTTCCTTTTTCTATTCAGAGACGTGCCGGCGTGTTTGCTTTTGCTAATGCTTGCATGTCGCTGCAGGATGGTCGCAAACCTTCCCTCGTCCGTCGCTGATCAGGTTAGTTCCCGCCTACCCCGTTTTATATGCGTGCCTCGCTTGGCCCCTCTCGTACTGCGAACATGCGGTGTACTGACTTGTCTGTCTCTAGCCTGATCTCGCCGCTGCCGATTCGTTCCGTCTAAATGTTTGAATAATGCGCCAAACCAAAAACGCTTAAAGCGGACGGGTCCCTCCAATACTGTATATATACTTGACACTGTCGGCTCATAAAGAGGTGTATTCTGTGTGTCTTATGCGTCCATTGATTGATGTATTATTCTTTTTGTATAATAAAGAACCCAATATTCAGAACCTTTTATCATTTCTATCCCTTCTTTTCAAAGTACTTCACGATGAACAGAGATGTAGTGTGTAAATTTTCGCTGAATGCGACTACGAAAATTCGATATATCCGGCGCGGCTTCAGCAGAGAACAACAGCCAGCAACAGCGACCCAGCGAGCCATGACATTCGGGCTCGGCCAGATATGATGGCACGTTCATAATGCGAGTACATGTCCTGCCGGCCATTCGATAACGAACCCAGAGATTGTAAAGCGCCCCTTGTCCCCCCCAATGGCGACGCGAACCGACACTCAGAACCAATACTACTACGGCCTCGCGGTCGAGGCCGTGGCCGGGTTCACCGCGGGCTGCGCCACGACGTCGATAGTCCATCCGCTGGACCTGATCAAGGTCCGCCTGCAAAGTACGTTTTCGTCTCTTCGTTCGGGGACCGGCTTATGGGCGACGCTGACGCTTTGTGCAACACAGTCGACAACAAGAACCGGTCACACATCGGCGGCATCGCAAACATCGTCCGCGACCTGCGGCACTCGCAGCACCCGCTGCGGGAAGCATACCGGGGGCTCGTGCCGAATCTGGTCGGAAACGCCGTCAGCTGGGGATCCTACTTCTTATGGTGCGTCGTCGAGTACTCCTGCCCCGCGCCATATGACAAATCAACTAACCCGGACTCGCTGCCCTGCAGGTACGAATTCATAAAAGACAGGATGGCCAAGTTTTACGGCCATCAGGACCTCCGATTCGGCGACTACCTCGTCAGCGCCGGCGCGTCGGGCTGCCTGACCGCGCTCATCACGAACCCTATCTGGGTCGTCAAAACAAGGATGCTGTCGACCACGTCCACGTTCGACGGCGCGTACACGAGCATGTTCCAGGGCCTCAGGGAGATATCCCGGACCGAGGGCCTGCGCGGGTTCTATCGCGGCTTCCTGGCCAGCCTGTTCGGCGTCGGCCACGGCGCGATCCAGATCATGCTGTACGAGGAGATGAAGCGGCACTACCTTGGCACGTTAGCTGCCGAGGAGAAGAAATTGGTGAGGCCCCCTTGTCGGCTTCTGGAAGCAATTGGTCATGACACGGTCGACTAATATCATCTTACGCCAGTCCACTGCCCAATACATAACGTTCTCTGCCGCGTCGAAAGTTGGAGCCAGCCTGATCATGTACCCATACCAAGTGATCCGCTCGCGGCTCCAACGATACGACGCAGACAACGTGTACCTGTCCATACGGGACGTGGTCGCGAAGACGGCGCGACAGGAGGGCATACTCGGGTTCTACAAGGGGTGGGTCCACCAAATTCCTTTTCGTTTTTTGCCCGATTTGGCAACCCGTCATTGTGCTGTTTCAGCCTGGCTAACACTCTCTTATAGGCTACTACCGAACCTGTTCCGAGTGGTACCCGCGACTTGCATTACATTTGTCGTATACGAACACACACGGAAAGCCATGAGAACCGTGACTTGGCCGTGATAGACCTGGCCCCGAGACGAACCGCTCTTGGAGCTCTGTTCGGGGAAGCGTTGTAGCGTGTATATAGAGCACAAATTTGTGGCCATTAATATGCATCGGTGACGAAGGCGTTCTATTTTTTTGGCTTGTTATTTTGGATATGTCATTCACTTTAATCTGTAAATAAATCGATATGATGGCCGGTCGCGTTTTGTGTAAGCGAGGCCGGAAAAACCCTTAACGGATGTTCGAGTTGTTATCGACGATTTTATACTTTTGGCGATGCGCGTCGAGAGCCGGGATCAACCAGGCTGCTCAGGCACAGGCAACGATACTGGCGACATCCCCACGACAGGGGAATTGCGAGAGACAAACAGATCTGTTGGTCCTGTCAGCTTCGATCACGCACGACGTCGTCCCCGCGGCAGACGCAACACGCACAAGGCAACCAACGGCCAGCAGCGCCGCCATCCTCCCCGTCCTCCTCCCCGGACCTGTTCTCGGGCGTCGGCCAGATCTACGTCCTACCCACGCACCTGTCCGCCGCCAGCCTCGCCGACCTCGCGCACGCGCTCGCAGCCCACGGCGCCCGGCTCACGTCCGAGCCCGCCGCCGCCTCGCTCGTCGTCACGCAGCTCAACAGCGCGTCGCGCGCCGCGATGGAGCTCCGCCGCCGCGGCGTCGACCCGGCCCGCCTGCTGCTGCTCGTCTCCGCGCGCGCCCGGGCGGGACTAGTCCGCGCGGCGTGGGCGCGGGAGTCGATTGCCGCGTCGCGCGTGCTCGACGCGCGCGCGTTCTCGCTCGGCGCGTCGCGGCAGGAGAACCACGGGTCGCCGACGCCGACGCCGACGCCGTCGCCGTCGTCATCGGCATCGTCGGTTGTGGGCGCGATGCCCTCTCGCGAGGACCCGGCCCCGCCGGCGGCTGCTGCTTCTAGTTCTACAGGCACGCAGAAGCCACACGCGAAATTGAAACAGACAGTCTTAGCGGCCGCCTCGCCGCCGGCGAAGAAGCGGACCGGCAAGACACAGACGACGTCCGACGAGGACAGCGACGAGCCACGAGCGAAGCTCGCGTCGCCAGCTCCTCCGACCCAACCCGCACAGGCGCCGCCGTCTCCGACGCGCCGGCCGCGCAAGACCGCGGCCAAGACCGCGGCCTCGACGCTGCCGCACCTGGACGAGATCTACCTGCACAAGCTGTCGTGCATGCGACCGCACCCGACGCTCTGCGCGAACGAGGACCTGTCCGTGATCCTCAAGCGCATCCGGCACCTGCGCGAGCTCGACGGCAACGACGTCAGCGTGCGCGCGTACTCGACCGCGCTCGCGGCGATCAGGTCGTACCCGCACGCGATCGCGAGCGCGGCCGAGGTCAAGCGGCTGCCCGGCTGCGGCGCGAAGGTGGCCAAGCTGGTCGACGAGTACCTCGCGACGGGCACGATCGCGAGCGAGCTGCAGCGGTACGACGACCCCGAGGTCCAGGCCATCGAGCGGCTGTACAATATCTGGGGAGTCGGCAACCGGACCGCGCTGGAATGGCACAGGTCCAAGGGGTGGAACACGGTCGAGGACGTCAAGGAACACGGGTGGTCTTCGTTAACCACACACCAGAAGGCGGGAGTTATACATTACGACGAATTCAACACAAGGTGACTGACCTCGTTCCAGATCAGATGTGAGGCTGCAATGCTAACTACTCGACCAGACTCACACGCGAGCAAGTCGACGTGATCGGCGCGCAAGTCACCGCCCATGCGCAGGCCATCGCCCCGGACGCGGTCTGCACGGTGGTCGGCTCGTACCGGCGCGGCTCGCGCGTCGTGTCCGACGTCGACATCGTGATCTCGAGCCCGACCATGTGCGCGACGCCGACGGGCCACTACAAGCTGCTCGTCGGCCTGCTCAGGTCGCTCGAGGACGCGGGACTCGTGAATGCGGTCCTGACCATCAGCGGCGACACGCAGACCAAGCGGTCGTACAAGCGCACCAGCCTCGGCCGGCTCGATCTCGCGCTCGTGACCTGGTCCACCGTGCCCGAGACTCCGGACGAGCAGGTGCGCTATCATCGCGTCGACCTCATCTGCTCGCATTGGGACGTCATCGGCACCGCCATAGTCGGATGGACAGGTATGTGTCATTTCCCACTTCCTTGCAACATCCAAGCTCCTCGCTAAACCTACTCTCCTTCCCGCAGGCCAGACGACGTTCGAACGCGACCTGCGCCTGTACTGCAAAAACAGGGACCTCAAGTTCAACAGCGACGGCCTGGTCGAGCGCCGGACCAACAAGCTCATCGACACGTCCGCGCCGACCGTCGAGCTGGCCGAGCGGCGCGTGTTCGACGTCCTCGGCCTGCCGTATTTCGAGCCGCGCATGCGGTCCACGGGGTAGGGGCCACGAGTCTGCTGTGATTTTGGATTATTATTTATGTTCCGTCATCTCGCCATGAGGCGCATAGAGCGGGACGTGGCCGCCACAGGAACATATGTGGACATAGAAGCATGGTCTCTTCCTTGTCAGCAAAAGCGTTATTAGCAAGCCAGCGATGACATTAATCGTCGCTTTGTGCCTGTTTTTTGTTGTTCTCGCCATGCGCATTGGCTTAATTTCTTGCTTTTGTCGACTTAATTGATTACAGATCAATGCTCTGCTGGACAGGAGAGGCTTTCGTGAGTAATGAGAATATCTTATAGAAACAAAATACACGGACAAGTAAATTAGGACACGGCAGGAGGCCGACAAAACAAGAAAAATAACTAAACAAATCAAAATATGATCTATGCATCATACCAGAAACAAAAGATAGAAAAAAAAATGACAACTGTGAGATTCGAACTCACGCCCCTTTCGAGATTCGAAACCACGCTTTTCGTGATAAGAGAAAGAACTCTTGAGTCGAACGCCTTAGACCAACTCGGCCAAGTTGCCTTTTTTTTAATTTTCAAAAACCTGGTTTTTTAAAAACGTTTGCCTACATTCAACCATCTCTCTCGCAACCCGAGCCGTAATATCGCTGAATTGGCTGTAAGAAAGACATCATCGTCCAAAGATTTTATTATAAGATTAATCATTAACTTATATATATACAGAAACGGAAAGCGACTTCTTGAACATCGGAAGGGAAATGAAAGAAATTTGCAATGCCAGGCCAGATATTGGCAAGTTCTGCACCGGGACAACCCCCCGCCAAATGCTGACAGCGCCGCCGCTGCTGCCTTATGCGACCTGCCAAGGACAACCAAAACGTGGGCAAAAAGGCCAGGGAAAACCCCACTTTGGCTGCAGACGGAGAAGAAACAGCGCTTGCGACCGTTATTATTCTCGCGTATAAAAAGTCAACGGCCGTTATGTCAAAAAACCCATCTATATCCAAATAAAAAAATGACAGAGAAAGATAAATACAAAAAGATATGACCCAAATAATAATATATGTAACAGTAATATAAGATAGCAACCCAGTAATATAAAACCAAACCGTTGAAATGCAGCCAGTGTGGACGGTATTGTGCGACCGCTTAATGACCGATGGATTTGCATGTGACGTGACGACCGTAAGATATGAAACCATTTCGTAAAATATGAAACCAACCGAGTATGTGATGGATGTAGTATGCCAACGTGCATCTTGCTTCATCGCCTATGGAAAGAGAAAACCCCCACCGCAAAAAAAGAGCGGCGTATCATCACGAAAGAAAGGAAAAAAATGGCATGAGGCGGCGGCAAAGCAAAACGATATATATACGGAGAAAAGCACACGAAATTACCGAGATGACTCGCGGCGGCGCCGACGACCCTTGCTGCCACCACCAGCGCCGACGACGAACCGGGGCGGCACGCCGGGCTTTTCGGTATCTGGCAGACCTTCTTGGTGCTCTCGCTCTAGCTGTTGTGCGGCCAGCTTCGCGACCTCTTCAGGAGTCTGGGCCTGGTGCGGGATGGCTTCCATCTGCACGCTGTCGTCGTCGGGCGCGGAGCCCGTGGTGGTCGCGGGCCTTGTGGTACTGTGTTTGGATAGGATTGTGTTGAGTCGCTCGGCAGGCGACATGCCCGGCCCCTTTGCGATGTCGGACTTTGGCCGGCGCATCTGGCGGAACTGTGTCTCCTTCATCCACTTCTGGTCCTTCACGCTGAAGATGTATCCCTCAAAGCGGCCGTTTGTGAGGGCGCGCCGGGAGTATTCCTTTTGCAGGATCTTTTCGTACTCGTACGGCACGTACGTCTTCTTGCCGACGAACACGGTCTGCCGCAGGGGCACGATGTCGTCGATGAGATACCTGTGGTTGTTTTTGCAGGACACGATGTTCGGGTGGCGGATGGGGTCGGCCTCGGCGAGCGCGGTCATGTCGATGTATATGCCGGTCTCCATGTCGACGAAGCGGCCGTCGATGACGTTCATGCCGTTCGAGCGCGAGCGGTAGACAAAGTAGGGGTTGATGTCGATGTAGTACTTGCGCGCGACGCCTTCGTCGTTCGTGTAGGTGTATGCGGTGTCGTTGAATTTGGTGGCCACGTCCTGCATGGTCTTGACGAACATCTGCACGTCAACGTCGACGTCCCTGTGAAATATGTTAGGGGCCCGTTCAAGACAGAAGAAACGCGCAGGGGCGGCGGCGCGGCGAAAGGAAGAAAAACCTACCATGGCTGAGGCTCGCCGTTCCAGTACCAGCCCAGGAGCGTGCCGTGGGCAATCCAGGACTGCACGTTGTTCTCGTCCGCGAACGCGAACCAGGCGTGGAGCATCTCGTAGATCATGGACTCGCGGTTCTCGACGGGTAGCTCGCCCTTGAAGTACCGCCGGTCGTAGTGCAGGCCGACCCACTGCTTGCGGACCTTGATGGCGGGCTCGGAGAAGTACTTTGGCGGGGCCTTGAACGGCAGCCGCGGCGGGGCGATGTAGAACTGCTCGTGCGTGATGGACATGGGCACGGCGTGGTCGTACTCGTCGCTGGCGGCGCGCATGGCCGAGAACAGGGACCGGACGCCCATGAAGAAGACGAAGCATGAGAGGAGGAGGAGGGTGGCTGACCGGCGCAGCATGGTTGGGGGAGCACGAGACGGGCGAGGACGGACTCGCGGAGGACAGCGGATGGCGGATGGCGGCTGCGAGACGGCGAGGGGAGGCTGGGGTTGCTGCACGAGACAAGGCAGGGCGGGCAATTGACGGACGAGGGAGCGTGTTAGGGAGAAGAGGGAGAAGAAGGAGGAGGAGGAGGAAGAAGAAGAAGAAGCAGCAATTGCAAAAAAACAGGAGAACGCGATAGGCAAAACGAGAGCATGAGAACGCGCTGGGAGTGCTGCCAGATCTACAGAGCGCGTGCAGGAATTTGGCCGACACCGGACGACAGACAACCCAAGACCCGGCCCCCCGACCCGGGCCTCACCCGCTGTGACCCGCGAAACGAGTTGCAGGGCCGCGCGGACTGCACCGTTGTTCCTGACCCGCCGCCCTCCTGGGCCCTCCGCCGCCAAGCCCCGCCGCACCGCCCGCGCGGGTCGCCCGACCTCCTTCCCGTTTGGGCAGCACCGGCCCGGCCGCGTTGCCCTTGCCCTCGCCCCCCCAGAACGGGCCCTACGTCACCCTGCGTCCCGTCGTCGTTATCGCCCTCAGCCCATCCATCCATCCATCCATCTTCTTCTCCGTCCCTACAGTCCCCCTAACAGAAGCCCCACTCCGCGTGCGCTCCGCGCGACTTAGTAGATCAAAACTACTCCGCCGGGCGGCGTGGGCTTTTCTATGTATGACTCGACTCAGCCTTCGTCCATCGAACTCCCCGTCTCTTTGCCAGTCCGTTCCACTCCTACTACACCGTCTGTTGCAATCCACCACCCAGTTGTCACCTGGAAGTGGACGGGCGAGATACAAAACGCGCGAACTAGAGGCGCCGCCGCGGAAATCCGTTGGAAATCTACGTCTTCTGGTTGGCTGCCGAGCACGCCAACACAATGCGCGCATCCCACACACCGTGGCTATCCATCCATCCATCGCCCTGCCGCTCGTCAGCGGCGTGTCGCTGCTCTGCAGCCCCGAGAATCCGGGCCATGTCAGTCTTGGCGAAGATCGCGCCGTAGTGCCGACTCCTGCCCGGCTACTCTTTGTTGAGAGGACAAGGCTGCCTGTAATTGTTGTGACCCAGCTGCCGCCAATCGTTCAGACAGAGGACGAGGGGAAGCGAGCTAGCCAGCTCCCAGCGTCATCATCCTCGCATTTTAGTAGCGGCGGCGCGTCGCATTTTGATTTTTATTTCGCTGAGAAGCGAGACGGAGTATCAGATTGCTCGCGTGAGCTCGACCGCTCGGGACATCACCTTTTATTTTATCTCTTTGTTTGTCCGCTAGTCCACGCAGTCTTGATGGCACGACAGCGCACAAAGCCCACCTCGAGGTCCGCAGAACGCGATCCATGCAATGATGCCGTGGTATGCCATCCATAGGATGATGGATGGCTCGGCGGAGTATCGCACAAGTAGGCCGACGATGGGGGACGCGGACGTAAGACGCGGAAAAGAGTTTTCATTCGAGATAGCGACCCTGCAGCCGGCCACGCCAGGCCGCAGCCAATTAAGGTTGGCCGACGACTCACACTAGTCCAAATTGCTGCTGACTCGAGACAGAATCCGAGCGTGCCAAGAACAAAGAATGAACCTACCGCAGCTTTGACGGCTTGGGCCTCGAGCCGGGTCAGAGTTCTCTCTATCTGTGCTCGCTGGTATCATCTTCTGGTCAAGAAGACGCAGCACGAGACCAGCAGGCCCCGAACGAGACCTTCACCGGCCGAATCGCCCGCTCGTAGCAAGGCGGTGTGCGAGCGGCACGACACCGCATGAGCATCGTGTCGTCGAGACATTACTGTGCGGATGCGAGTGGATGGACTGACTGGCACGCAGGTTAGTGGAGATATCGGCAATAACGATCAGCGACCGGCCGGGTACAGCCAGGTTACACAGCACATCCCTGAACTCACTTAGACGCCAATGCCAAAGCATCGAGCTCATCATCGACAACGAGCTGCGATGAGACTAGCTTCCTCAAATATTCCCACACCTGCCTCTGCAATTGCACTGCATATTACTCTCGACAGTAATATCTCGGGCTGTTGCACTGTGATGGGCTTCGTATAGGCAAGCTAGATCATACGGTTACTTGGAAAGAACTCCGATCCACCGCTGTATGTATGACATGACGTCAGCCACACGCTCTTGCTAAACCCTTTTCAAAACGCACGACGCGTCATCAACAAAGATCCCCCCCTAGCGACACGCAAGTCAAACCCACTATCATACCTGGCTCCTTATCTGATTCTCATCTTAGCTTGACTGGTACCGCTGTGGTTTTGCAGTAGACCCGGTTATCACACTGGTTTTTTTTTTTTTCCACTCGAGGGCGGAGCAACCCACGACGAATGGGGAAATGTTCATTTCGGCAGCCGGCAAGACGACGCGGCAACGGGACCCCTACCTAATTTCTGTCGACCCGCCTGTGCCCCCTCCACATGCCTGATCGGACGTGATACTCCTTTCATTTTCTGTCTTTCCCATGGGGTCCTTCGATCTCGCCAGTGCTCGAATGACAAACTCATATCTCCCGCTGAAGCCTGACCTATACCGTAACAGGCTGGCGAACTACTTGGCCCGCCAAGACCTTGCAAAAAGAAGTCTTCATTATCCTAAATTGTTTCGTGATCTGCATTCAACAAGGGGGGGTTCAACTATATCTACAGCGCAAAATGAATTTTTGTTATACAAATACAGCACAGGTTTGCCGTGACAAGGGACACTGAATCAAATTATCCTTCAAATGATCATTTCAAAAAATTACAAGAATGATTTGTGCATTTCTCATTTTTCTGCCATATTTTTTTTTTTTACTTCTTTCAAGTCTTGTGGCACGGCCGGTCTATATCGTCCACGTTTTCAGCCAGTTCAGGCGCGCGTATTGCGCGTGGTCGCCGACCATGCCGAACGAGATCGGCGAGAACAGCCAGAACACGCCGACGACGGCCGCGTACGCGGCCAGGTACGCGAGCGCGCGGCCGAAGCGCACGCGCGCGGCCGTCCGCGCGACGACAAAGTCGAACCAGAACCCGAACGTGAGGATGGCAAAGTAGAGCGCGGGCAGGTAGTGGTGCACGTACGTGACGCGGGCCATGAGCTGGAACGGCAGGTAGTGCAGGGCCCAGCCGAGCGCGGGGTAGATGCCCGCGTGGACGTAGTGGTCGAGCTCGGCCGGCGAGAAGTCGTCGGTGTAGTGGCGCTGCCACCGGCACACGTACACGAGCGTCATGAGCCCGAGCAGCACGACCGACGCGGTCGAGCCCCACACCACGGCGGGGTTGCCGAGCAGGTAGTACTTGACGATGTCGTCGCTCCAGCCGCACATTCGCAGGCCCACGTTCAGCACCGGCCACTGCCACGGCCGCGACGCGAGGTCGTCCTGCTTGTCCGGGTCGGGCACGAGCGCGTTGTTGGACGTCATCATCGCCACGTTCAGGTGCACAAAGTCCCGCAGGAACGGGGACTTGTACGAGTCCGCGTCGCCCGGCGGCAGCCGCTCGTTCTCGTGCTGCTCGATGTTCCAGAACGTGTACGGGTCAAACATGTGGTTCTCCTTGTCGCACGTCACCTCGATCTGCTTGAAGCCCCACTGCGGCAGGTTCACGTTCGCGGCCCGCAGGTAGCAGCCCAGGTCCTTGTGCCTGAACCGCAGCGTCGACGTCAACGTGTGCACCTTGTTGTCGCTGTGCCGCGCGTCCTTGAGCACCTCGACGATCCAGTCGTCCTTCTCGTCCCCAACGGTCATGTTGCCGTAGCACGAGACCTCCCACTGGTCCTTCGTCACCGGCGCCGCCACGGCATGCGAGTGCAGGTTCCGGCCCGTCATCTCGTGGTACAGCCGGATCGAGTCGCCGTTCTTGACGTATCGCAGCTCGGTCGCCTCGGGATCGTACGGCTCGTCCTCGCGCAGCGGCAAAAAGATCCACTCGTTGTTCGCGTCCTTGTGGTGGTAGCACGTCACCTGCTGCTGCTCCGAGCCCTCCGGGTACGTCTGCACGTGGGAGTGCAGCAGGCCGCCGCCGTAGCCCATGTTCTTGATTGTGACTTTCGACCCCAGGACGATGTCCACCGGACCCTTCGTCAGCGGCGAGTTCCGCAGGTTTGCCTGAAACAACGACGGCATCTGCGCGTCGCCGGGACCGCTGTTTTCGAGGATGGTAAAGTGGATCTTGAACGAGATCATGTAGATCGTCATGGGAAGGACAATCAGACACAATATTCTCGCGAACCAGTGTCTCATATACGTAAACTAGCAATTTCCTATGGTCAGCTGTGCCACACACACCGCGACCTCACACGACCGAACATGGACTTACCACTGGCAGCTTGAGATCTCCAAATTGGTTCCACAGCTCCTGGATCGTGTAGATTCCGACAAGCGTTGTCGTCAACATGCCAACCCACTTGACACTAACAGAACACCAACCCCGCGACGTTAGCCCTGCCGAGGAAATCAAAGACAAAAAACACCAAACGAAAGGAACCCACCTTGTGACTAGTCCGATATTCACGCCAGTGAATGCAAGCCAGAACCACCAGCCCGCACCGAACGGCTTTTGTCGGTACTCCTGAAACTTTGCGAGCCCAAGAAAGGTCGTGAATGTGAAGAGCATCAGCATGGAGTCCAGCAAGATGAACCGTGAGATCGTCGCGTAGGAGTTTTCTATATCGAGTCGAATCAGTAATGTCATTGACAGCGAGGAAAAGGAAAGGCGCAGCCTACCGCAGAGGACCATCAGCGTAACTAGCCACGTGGCCGGAATCGAAAACTTGAGGCTCTTCGCGGTGAAGTACGCCACAGGCACGCAGAGCGCGCCAAAGGTCGCGTTGAACAGCCGCATGAACGTGTAGTTGACCTCGGGCGGGTAGTGGGCGCCGGACGAGAAGTCAAACGAGCCGTTGTACCCGCACATGTACCCGGACAGGCCGACGAGCATCTTGCCGAGCGGCGGGTGCACGTCGAAGTAGAACTCGCGCTTGAGGTAGTGCGAGCCGAACTTGCCAAAGTGCGCCTCGTCCCAGGTGACGACGTCGGACACGCCGATCTTGTACATCCGCGTCACGAACGCGAGCACGGTGAACAGGATCGGGGCCGCGTACTGCTCGAACGTTTCCAGCGAGATCTGCAGGCTGAGTGAGCATGGCCTGCCATTCTACATATAAAAAAGGGGAAAGAGGAAGACGCACGTCATCGTCACTGGCGTAGTACGAATCTTTGTCGGTATGGCGACGCACAGTCTGAGCTGGTTTTGTCGCAGGAGAAGCGCTGCCGCCCGGTCTCCGATTCCTCGCCGCAGGCAGGTCGCTCCCTGTGGCCGAAGCGGTCGACGCCATTTTGCTGTTGCTGCTGAAGAGTTGTAGTGGGGCGAATCGGAGCGCAAAGAGATCACGGCCCTGCTCGATTGAATTGCAAGTGAGTCTCCCCCTGGCGGACGCGCTTTTGGGTTAGACAGTAAGTGCTTCTTTGGCGATGTTAGCTCCATACGGCAGCACAGACAATCAGATTTGCGTACGGGAAGACGGGCACACGCAGATCAAGGGCCCTCGAGAGATTGCGGCTGCGACGGGGTGTATGTACTGTACAGGAAACGCGTGAAAGTCGATTTCGAAACGCGTAGCAAAAAGTCGGCCACCCATTGAGTGCACAGGGTTGGGGCACGAATAAATCTCCCGGGTGGGAAATTTAAAAATAACCGGAAGTGGCACAATTGCCACGCTGTCTACTCCAAGTGCTCGTCTTTGAACGCGCTCCTGCCTTCGAAGCAGAATTGTTGAGAGCCGTGAGCTGGTTATGTATATTTGCAAAGCACAATCTGCTTGTCTTTGGCGACTTTACCGCGAAGCTCCACAGTCGGCCGAACGTCAAGTCCAGTTCCTGGCCGAAGTCACGTGCAAAGTAAACACATAAACCTACGAGCAACTCTAACGCCTTTAAAAAACACACACTCGGTCTCTTTGTCCACCCCAGTGCCATCCCATCTCTCCTTCCTCCCGCTTCCTCACGATAGTCGGCGGATCCGTCGACGGATATTGTGTCGCAGAAAAGAGATGAAGGACAAAGACGACTCTCTTTTCTCTCCCGCCTCGAAGGCGTCCCGGCTCGTCAACAGCGCCGTCCGCGCCGCCAGTCGCCTCCAGCGCAGCCTGCTGCGGCGCCGCGTGCTCCTCCTCCTCCTCGCCGGCGCGCTCTTCTACCATTACTTCTGGGACTCGGGCTTCGCGGGCCTGCGATGGGGCTCGAGCAAATTTGTGATCATCCTCGCGGTGAATCAGGGCGGCGGCGTGATGCAGTGGAAGGGCCCGCAGGAGTGGGCCGTCGAGCGGACGAGCATCGCGAACAAGAAGGCCTACGCGGACCGGCACGGTGAGTTGTGTCCCCGAATTTGGCTCTGCGGAGCTCAGATAGCGGAGTTTTGGATATTGACGGGGTACTTTTGGGGGATAGGCTATGACTTGGCGATCCAGGACATGTCCATAAAGAAACGATATGCTCATGTACGTTGATTTTACCTTCTGTTTTTGAGCTTTGTTGCCTCTCTGGTCGATTGCGGGCAATTGCCTTCTTTGAGTACTCATGGCTGATCCGGAGAGCAGGAATGGCGCGAGTCATGGGAAAAAGTCGACGTGATCCGGCAAACAATGAAGCAGTACCCCAAGGCCGAGTGGTTCTGGTGGCTCGACCTGCACACATACATCATGGAGCCGAGCATCACCCTCGAGAGGCAGGTCTTCAACCGGCTCGACAACGTCACGTACCGCAACATCTCAGCCTACAACCCGCTCGGCCTGCCCGTCGACCTCCCGTTCGTCGAGGCCGACCACCAGCTCAACATGATCGTGCCCCAGGACTGCGGCGGGTTCAACCTCGGCAGCTTCTTCATCCGGCGGAGCGAGTGGACCGACTTCTTGCTCGACATCTGGTGGGACCCGGTGTTTTACGAGCAGCGGCACATGCAGTGGGAGCACAAGGAGCAGGACGCACTGGTAAGCACCCCTATTTATATCCCGAACTCTTCGTGAAACTTTCTTACACTCCGGGACGTTCCCCGGTCACAGGAACACATGTATTCCGAGCAAGCCTGGATCCGCAGCGGCGTCGGCTTCATCCCCCAGCGCCTCATCAACGCGTTCCCGCAGGGCGCGTGCTCGGAGCAGGCCGGCGACACCCGCATCTTCTACAGCGAGGACGACCGCGACTTTGTCGTCAACATGGCCGGCTGCGAGTGGGGCCGCGACTGCTACGGCGAGATGGAGCACTTCAAGGAGCTCTCTGCCACGCTGCAGACAAGGAACAAGAAGGGGTGGCTGCCCTGGTCGAGCTAGTATACGACCCGAGCGGGGACAGGAGGGGGCGCCGCAGCTGAAGACAAAGGAGGTGCTAACTCGAATTTCGTAGTCACTTGTCTGATTTGTAGAGTTCTTATTTTTCTTTTTAGCGACGTCTATGGTTTGGTGATATTTCGTGTATATAAAGGTAATTTGTAAAGTATGTCTTGGACTCTAGGTGGTGGTCATATTATCCGCCATTGAATAATGTCTTTCTTGAGTTCGCATGTCACATTAATTATAACCGAATTCTTACAAATTCGAACAGCTAAAACAATCGTATCTGTCCCAACCCGCTCAACTTCCCCCGGCCCGCTCTATACCATTCTCAAAGTGCTAGATTATACATTAGTCGTCAGATCCGATCTTGTCGTACACACCGAAGGTCAGCGACCCGTCGAGCTGCCGCCTTGGCCGCTCCTTGCAGATCTTGATCGTGCTGCGGATGGCCTGCTTGAGCTTCTCGATCGCCACGGGCGAGGTCTGGTGGTGGATCGTGATCCGGGCGGACACGACGATGATGCCGAGCTTGTCGCTCTCCTCGATGAGCACCTCGGGGTCGATGTCGGCCTTCTCGAGGTCGAGGAAAATAAAGTTAGTCTCTACGGGGATCTGGGTCGTGAGGCCGAACTCGTCGTAAAGGTCCTTGGCGAGCCTCTTTGTGACCTCGTGGGTCAGCTTGAGCTTGTCCGGGAAGATCTCCGTGATGGCCGCGTCGGCCGCGGCCGCGAGCAGGCCGGACTGGCGGATGCCGCCGCCGAGCTGCTTGCGGAACCAGTTCGCGGTCTGGATGAAGTCGGGCTCGCCGACGACGACCGTGCCGACCGGCGCGCCGATGCCCTTGGACAGGCACAGCGAGATCGAGTCGAAGTGCGCGCCGTACTCGGCCAGCGACACGCCCGTCTCGGCCGCCGCGTTCCAGATCCGCGCGCCGTCGAGGTGGAGCTTGATGCCGTGGCGGCGCGCGAGCGCGGCGATCTTTGCAATCTCGTCGATCGGCATGATGCACCCGCCCAGCGTGTTCTCGAGCGAGATGACGCGCGTCGGCGCGACGTGGATGTCGCTCCCCACTAATTTTTCTCGGATTAGCCCGTGTCAGTCCGCCGGGAGGGTTGGCGGCGTCAATGGCACGCCATGCCGTCTAACAAAACGAAACTCACAAATCAGGTTCTTGCTGATGTCCTCCGCCGTCAGGTAGAGCTTGTTCTTCGGATGCACGGCCGTGACCATGGCCTGGGACAGCATCGCGAGGCCGGCGGCCTCGTGCGTGTACACGTGCGAGCGGTAGTCGCACAGGACCGAGTACGGCGGCTGGTGCAGGTGCGCGCGGATGGCGACCTGGTTGCCCATCGTGCCCGACACGACAAACAGGCCGGCCGGCTTGCCCGTCATGGCCGCCACGCGCGCCTGCAGGTCGTTCGTCGTCTTGTCGTCCTTGTAGACGTCGTCGCCGTGCGTCGCGGTCATGATCGCGTCGAGCATGCCCCGCGTCGGCGTCGTCACGGTGTCGCCTGCCCCACAAGGTCAGCCGTGACACCCCAGGTTTTTGGGCCGGGGTTGCAAAAACAGCGGCAAAAAACGTACTCTTGAAGTCATTCGCCGCAACGCTCTCGTATGTCGACATTCTGGAGGCGGCGGTAAGTGGCGTGGGTCGGTACTGGAACAACCGAATCTGGCTCGGTTCCCGGGATGGCAGCGGAGGCGCGCGAAGCAACGAAAACGATCTCGGCAGGCGTAGTCTGCACACTGTCATCAACGAACGAAATAAAAAAGAGCCTGCTAGGCGACACGTCGTCAGTCAATTGCGTCAAGATCTGCAAAAAAAGTACGGCTTGACAATAACGCACCTGCTGCCCCGCGCTGGAATATGGCGTAAAATATGGGGGAGAGTCCGGAACGGCGATGCGGCGGAGTCGATAAGGTGTAGGTTAGTGCCCTTTTAGTAACCTCGTAAACTCCGGCGAACGCTTGAATTTAGGTGCTGCGGCTCACTATCGAAGACGCGATAATTTCACTTTGGTCAAACCCATGATTAGATGGAGCTGAACAATTCAACAGCTCGGTCTATAAATGGCATACGAATGTACTTACATCGGACTGGAGGTTCAGACGCAGCAAAGTAAAGCATCAGTTATACGAAAGGGATAAAAGCACAGGTAAGAATAGCGTACTCAAGGCCATATTCCCAACACTCTCGGCACAAAGACACAAGAGAATTCCCTGCTTATCCTTTCCCTCAGGCCAAGCTACACGCCCGATTCTGTCCCGATTTGAAACGCGAATAGAACAGAACAAACAAAAAAAGCAGCGTCAAACGAATGCTCGTTCGCAAAAGGCCCGGTTCAGACTCTTCCCCGGTGCGGCTCAACGTCGTTTGGGAGGACTTCGTTTTGCTGTTCGGTCAGCGTTCATCTCATCCATCTCGCGTTCGTTGCAATCTCTGCCGGACGGGTGAGACGATCTGCCCTTCTTCTGCAAAGACAATTCGTTTTTACTGAACGATTCACAGATTATCTCATTAGTTGCAAGAAGCCAGAAGAAAGTCTCAGAACAATGTACCCCGATAACAAGAGTGACGAAAATGCCATCAGCTGCAGTCAAAACAAAACAAAACAAAACATACCCTCAAGTGACAAGTTCCAGTTTCTCCGCCAAAATATATAAAATATGAACACGTAAAGTAAACACAAAGCAGAACGAAAAAAAAAATACACAAACCCATTTACAACAGGTCGCGAGTACTAAAAATATATAATTATGACCGAGAGACTCAAACCAACACACACGCGCCATTATCCCAGAGGCTCCCCGAATCCCGTTCCAGTCCCGGAACCCAATTATGACTTGCTCAACTCCGCCCATACCGCCCGACCAGTGCGTATTCCATTCCATACCAAACGTGCCAGTCGCATAAAGTAGAAACCATAAATCTACCTCGCCATAAACACACACTCACGAAGAGCAAAATTCACTCGCAATAAAACGCCCGCCTGTATACCGCTGTATATATATATCGCCTAGACAGAAAAACAAAAACAAAAACAAGACCGTAAAACTCCGGATAGTCTAAAACATGAGTGTGCGCAGTCGCGCGCGTCTATCGAGATAGAGCGACTTCTCGCGCTGGCGGGAGCGGCTCGCCTTGCGGTCGACAAACAGGACGCGGTCGTCCTCGTCCACGTCGGCCGGCGAAATCATCTGTCGCCGCGCGCCCGCGCCGACCATGAACACGCGCGTGTCAAACGTGCGGGGGAGAGACGGCGCGGAGACGGAGGCGCCGCCGCCCTGGAGCATGCGCGTCCGGAGCAGCGGAGCTGGGGCCGGGGATGGGA
Source organism: Lipomyces sp. NRRL Y-27488 (assembly GCA_030556275.1). Lineage (NCBI taxonomy): Eukaryota > Fungi > Ascomycota > Lipomycetes > Lipomycetales > Lipomycetaceae > Lipomyces > Lipomyces sp. NRRL Y-27488. The sequence goes on along the minus strand of JAKTPS010000019.1, from coordinate 84,185 downwards.
GCGGCAGGCGCAGTGGCTTGGCCGCCTGGTGGTGCCGGGGCGCCAGGGGCGCGACGGCGGCGGCGGCGATGCCGGTCATGACCGCCTCCGCGTAGGTCTGCGGGCGCACCTGCAGACTCACGTATCCGTCCTCGTCCGACTTCGCTGCCGCGGCCGCCGGCGTCGCGAGCCCGGCGGACGCGTCGAACGACGCAATCAGGTTCGATGCAATGACGCGCGTCGCGGTGGACGGCGACGACGACGCCGTCAGGGCCGTCGGCAGGAGCACCATCGCGGCGGCGTGAGCCGTGGCGGAGTTGCCGGTGCCGGCGACCGCGTCAGAGTAGTCCACGATCTCGTAGTCGGCTTCAATGTCGTCCGACGGAACAGCAGCGTCAACGGTGGAAGCTCCGCGCTGGTTCCATGAGGTGAAGATCTGGGAAACGAAGAAAGGCATGCTGAGTGTGAATGAGGCGATTGAGCAACGAGGAAGGGGGACGGGACGGAGCGGGAGACGCGGATCAGGAGCGGCGGGACAAAGGGAAGTGGGGAGCCGGGAGGGGGAACGGAGACGGGAGACGGGAGACGGGAGATGGGAGAAGGGACAAGCGGACTGCAAGGGGTGGCAGAGACAGGACAAGGACAGAGACGGGTTGCAGAAGCGAGGAGGAAGGAGGGATATATATATATGTGTGTATATATAAGGAGAATGGGGGAGATATGGCCGACGGGAAGATAGGAGCCGGCCGGTGGGAGGAGGCAGCCCAGAGGCAAAGCGGGCCGGGAAGGTGTGTGTTGGAGATGACCCATCAAACTCCCAACTCAATCCTCCCAACGGCCCAATTTGGACGTGCCGTGCCAATGGATGTCGTGCAGTTAAAGCCGTAAACCCGTGCAACAGGCGCACATATGCCGCGCTAGGCCGTATCCGGATTGTCCCAAACGGGCCCTGGGGAACCGCATTCCCGTGCCTGCGCCGCAGATCCTGCCTGGACGTCGGACGTCCTCGGGCTGGCGCGTTATCACACCGGTCCGGCATGTCAACAAACCGGACGCGTCCTGCCCCGCAGCCTGTAGCTCGCGCTCGTGCGTCGAGACACAGCGCGTTATGGCGGGCGTGCCCTGATCATGGGCTGGCTCTTGCAATTGACTTTCTCAGTGACGTCGTAGTGGTGGTTTTGGCCAATCGGCCGTGTGTGGATCAAGTGCCCCGCCGGAGCGGATTACGCTCTGCGGCGGTGCGGAGCAGCCATGGGTCTACACAGAAGACATGCGTCACATTGGGAGCGTGTTGTATCATCAGGCGAGGGGCCAATTCTGGATGCTCAATTGTGTAGCTCCTGGCCCACTTGCAGATAAACAGTCCCCGTCGGCCCGCCCAGAGCAAAAACCGCCCAATTGCACCGAAACCTCGTCTGCTTTTCGTGCGGATCAGAGTGCGGATCATCATGATACGGCTCGTTTGCTCAGTGTTCCTGTGCTGCAATTCAGCGTTTACTCCTGCGTGGGAAAATTAAATAAAGAGCAATTGAGTTTGTCGGCTTCCGAGCGTCGAGTTGTAATCTTGATTGTCGACGGCAGCCCCGGTCTTGTCTCGAGGGTTTGATGTCGGTATCATCTAATTATACCGCAGGGTCACGCGAACACCAGCGCTTGCTTGATACTCTTCTCGCCAAAGGTCTATCGGCAGCTGCTTATCTGCTCGCAGCATGACGTGCAATTGTCATCTTTTAAGGCATCCTGCGGTCTCTTTCTTCAATACATTTACACCCAATCAGACTGTCGGGGTACCCTGATCCGCGTAGCTTCATGAAGACCTATAGTCCTACATTCAATGACCTGCAACTATCCAGTTCGACATTGCGATTTTCATATTTTTATTTGATTGTTTGTATGTACAGATCCAGTGGATTTTACTCGTCCTCGTCGCTGTCCGCGTCTGCCTCGTCCGGCGGGGCCCCGCCGTAATTCAGCTCCATCCAGCTCACAAAGTCCTTGACGTCGTTCAGCATGATGCCGGTGACCGACATATTCTGCATCCACCTGGGCAGGTTGCCCTTCATGTCGCTCTAAGTACCGGGTGGTTAGCCGAGACGCGACTCGCGACATGCAAGGACTTATACAAGGGAAGACTCACGGTTTGGGCGACGATCCACTCGATCTTGTTGTCCTCGGTCAGCCGCAGGCGGTGGAAGAAGCTGTACACGCCCCGCGTGGTCGAGTCCTCGGGCAAGGGGATGTCGGCGGGAAGCGCGACCACGTAGAACTCGTTCGCGACCCCGTCCGGCTCGAGCGCGGTGAGGAGCCAGGTGGCGAGGTCGCGGCGCGCGAACGGGGCCGGCAGGCCGTACTGGAGCAGGTAGCCGGCCCAGCCGCCGTCGCGGGTCTCGGCGACCTCGGCCGACTTGACGACGTCGTAGTACGCGACCATGTTGTCGAAGTGGTCGTCGCACAGCGCGCGCTTGAACCACGCGAACGGGTGCGCGTCCGCGTCGTGGACGGACGTGCGCATGTACCAGAGCTCGTTCGCGATGTACTTCCAGTACACGGCCGCGCCGTACTCGGTCTGGGCCTTGGACAGCTTCCACGACGCCGGCGCGGTCGCGAGGATCTCCTTCGCGAGCCCGAGCGCGGAGTCGACCGTCGGCGGGTGCGGCAGCGGGTCGAGGTGGAACTCGGTGATGTCGAAGAAGCCGGCCGCCTCGGCCGGGGCGTCGTCTACCTCTGCCGATGCCATTGATGGTTGATGGTTTGTGCTATGCAATTGGCGCTCCTGTAACGCTCTTGCTGTCGTATATTTTTTGCTGCAACTATCCCTGCACTGGGATTAGAAGTGTGTAAAGTCGAAGTCGCTTGCCGGTCTCTTATCGGCCGATGAGTTAGTTGATAGCCCTTCAGGGACCCCGACCATCTTTCCCCAAGATAAGCCGCACAAAGCGCCCCAGTGTATAGTCACGTGCCTATTCAGGGGCTACCTTCAAGTTTCTTTGCTCTGTTCAAAAGAGTGAGTTGGTCGACGTGAATTGGACAACAGAACGCCAACTTGCGGGATACACAGAGCGAGACAAGGATGCAGGACAATAACGGCAGCACGCAATTGCCGGATCCGCCGTCGCCGCGAATGACGCGGTCAAAATCGGGCACGCCGCGCCGGCTGAGTGCCCGGGCGACCGAGGCGGCGGAAGCCAGGGCGTCGCCGGCCACTCCTCCGCCTCCTGCTCTGCCTGCTCCGTCTTCGTCACAGCGTCGTCGACCGCTGGCTCGCCGGACACCGGCGCAAAAGTCCAGCCCCGTGCCGATTGCGGTGCCGGCGCACTCGTCCGTGATTGCGACGCGCCGAGCTTCCGCGAAGACGTCGCCGACGAGGCAGAAGCGTGTCGCGGCTGCAGAGGCGGCCGCTTCGCCCACACCCAAGCGACGGAGGATGGGGTCGACCATGGCGTCTTCGAGCGGCGGCGGGACCGAGGCGAGGACGGCGCCGACCGCGGACACGCCTACGGTGGCCGTGCGGTCTACTACGAGGACGAAGGTGACTGTGAAGCCGGATCCCGGCAGCAGTCCTGATCCGAGCCCTGATTTGCCGACGCCGGTCGAGCTCGTCGCAGACATGGCCACTGCTCGCGATTCATCGCCGGTGCTAGAAACGGCGAGCGAGCATGCCGACTCCGGCGTGAGCCGGGTGCTTTTTGCGGGCGCGTTGGATCAATTGCCTGTGGAGGCAGGAGAATCAGGAACACGAGAGCCAGGATCTCCACAGTCAGAAGCCGAGAGCGAGCATGTGGAATACCGCGTGACTCAGACGACGCTGTCTGCGACCGCGCTGCACGCGATCAAGCGGCGCGTGCTGGGCCAGTTGAACGGCAAGATCAGGGTGCCACTGGTAGGCAACGAGGACGCATACAGGTGAGTCTGCTCGAGGGCATGCAATTCATCGTATTGGAGGAGGCTGACAAGAATAGCAAAATCTACCACCTCATGGAGCAAACCGTCATGGCGCCGCTGCAGTCACGCTTGCTGGCGCTGGACGCCGACGACGCTGACGGCGACGGCGGCGGCGGCGTGGCGCCCTTCTACGGCGGCAACTCGGCGCTGCTGCTGGGCCCGCGCGGGGCGGGCAAGTCGCTGCTGATCGACACGGCGCTGGCGGCGCTCGAGAAGAAGTACGCGCGCCAGTTCATCACGGTCCGGCTGTCGGGGCTGGCCCAGACGGACGACAAGCTCGCGCTGAGCGAGATCGCGCGGCAGATCGAGCGCGGCCGCCGGCAGATCGAGGACGACGACGACGACGCGGGCGAGGGCGACGCGGCCGGCGACAGCGCGACGGCGAAGAAGTACAAGCGGCAGAGCTCGGCGGTCGTGCTCACGCGGCTGCTGTCGCTGTTTTCGGGGCGGGCCGGCGTGCACGAGGACGACGCGGCCGCGGCCGGCGAGGACGGTGAGAACGCGAACGCGAGCGCGGGCGCGAACGCGGCGGTCGTGTCGGTCGTGATTGTGATTGACGAGTTTGACGCGTTTGCGACGATGCAGAGCCGGCAGACGCTGCTGTACAACCTGCTCGACGTCGCGCAGTCGCCGCGGTACGCGGCCGTGTCGCGGTCGGCCGCGCAGGCGCCAAACATCTGCATCGTCGGGGTGAGCAGCCGGATGACGGTGCCCGAGATGCTCGAGAAGCGGGTGCGGAGCCGGTTCAGCCACCGCGTCGTCGTCGTCCCGCACGCGCGCGACGTCGCCGGGTTCTGGGCCGTGTGCGTCGCGAGCCTGCGCGTCGGCGCGGACGCGGCCGGCCCGCGCGCGGTCGCGACGTGGAACGCGGGAATGGACGCGCTCTACGCTGCGAGCGACAAGCTGCGCCGGCTGGTCGGGCGCGCGTTTGTGACGTCGCGGGACCCGCGGCCGGTGCTGGCGCAGTTCCTGGTCGGCGTCGGCCGGGCCGGGTTCGTGACGCCGTTCGTGGCCGCGGAGGACGTGGTCGGAATCGACGTTTCGGGCGCGAGCAACGCGGGCGTGATCGAGCGCGTTCACGGTGAGTTTATTTCTTGGGGGATGAGGATAGGATGAGATACGTGCTACGAGGACAGAGAACTGACAGACAGGGCCAGGACTGTCGGAGTTGGGCATGATGGTGCTCGTGTGCGCAGCGCGGGCCGAGATGAAGCTCGAGCGGGGGAGTGCGCTGACGACGGAGACGACTACGATTGCGGCCACCACGTCGAGTACTACGACCGCGCCCGCGAGCACGACAACCACGACGATGATGAACCCATTGCTGCAGACGGCCGGGGCGGTGAACTTTGCGATGGCGTACGAGGAGTACCTGGCGCAGGCGGGCCGGACGCGGCTGGCTGAGGCAGCTGCAGGCGCGGTGGTGCGGATGCCGTTCCGGGTGTGGTCGCGCGAGCAGGCGCAGGAGGCGTGGGAGGGCCTCGAGCGGGCGGGGCTTGTTGTCGGTGGTAGTACTGTGGACGGTGATGGCGGGGGGGCGCTTGGAGGAGTGGGCGAGCCGCGGGTGGTCGAGCTCACGCTGCAGGAGCTGGGCCAGGTGCTTGTCGGGCGGGCGCAGACGGCGGGCGCGGTCGTGCGCCAGTGGTGCGTTCTGTGAACGGCGTGCTTGAACTGGACTGGCGCGCTTCTGGGCAGGCCCCATCCGGCCGATTGGGCGCCGAATGCGGCAGGTGACGGGCGGCCGCCAAGCCAGGAGAGCGGACGACAGCGCGCACGTGCGGTGCGGGGGACTGCGCGTGGCCGCCACGCGTGAACCTTGCGCGCACTAGCGCGGGCGGCGATTGGCTGCGCGGCCCGAGACATGCAGGGGGCGCCGATCGCGTGCGCCGTGCGGCAGCCGGGCCTAGCCCTGTGAGGCCTAGTGCGGCCGCGTTCAGCGGTCTTAGCCGGGCCGCGTGCGCGCCACGTGGCGAGTTGCGGCTGGCGACGCGAACTCTAACCGAGGGGTTTGACGGGCGTGACTGGACGACTTTTTGTTTGTACCTGAGGTTGTGTTTGTCTTTGTTTGCGCTTTGTTTGCTCGTTTCGAGCCGGCTTTTGCTCGCTGTTGTTCGTGTGTTTGTGGTGGTTGTTGTTTGTGGTGCCGTGTGTTGTTCTTCTCCTTCTCTCCTTCTTCTTCCTCCTCCTCCTGTTCTCTCCTCTAATCACCACCACAACCACAAGCGCCATGGCAGCCATCCTCTCCGCCCCCGCCAGCATCGCCGCCGACGACGACAGCGACATCGACAGCGACGACTTTGACTACGACGGCATCGACGACCACGCGGGCGGCCACTACACCAGCTACGCCGAGAACGAGGCCCACTACCTGCGCCGGACCACGGCCGCCGCCGCCGCCCGCACGGCCAAGTCCACCGTCGCCGGCCTCGTCGAGTTCCTCAACACGACCGCGCCGCCCGGCCGCCCGTCCTCGAGCGATTCGACAATGACCACGACGACGACGACGACGACGACGACCACCAGCACGAGGGTAGGCCCCCGCCACCGGCCGCTGCTCGTCAACATGCCCAAGCCCCAGCGCACGATCCTCCGCACCGAGCGCGTGTTCAGGTACACCGCCGACGGCAGGCCGCTCTACGACGACCTCGTCGCCATCTTCGCCACCCTCCTCGCCGCCCTCCCGCTCGACCGCCACAGCGTCGGCCTCTTCAGCGCCGAGTACGACTACTCCTTCACGTCCGACGAGGCCGTCGCCAACCTCATCAACCTCAAGATGAATCAGTGCATCCGCTCGACGGACCCCGCCGGCCGGCCCGTCTCGTCCGTCACGATCACGACGTACCACGTCGACCGCCGCGGCTGCACCTCGCTCATGCAGACCTTCCTCGCCGCCGGCCTCATCCGCTGCGCGACCCAGCCGGACTCGGACAAGGTCGCGCACGGCATGCTCTTCCAGCCCACGGCAAAGGGCATCGCCATCCTGGACGTGTTTTCCCAGCGAACCGGCGTGGCGCCGCCCAACGTCGTCGCGCTCATCAAGTCGCCCATGAACAGCATGCGCCTCGTCAAGCTCGAGCGCGACCGCGAGACCGACGACGTCGCGCACTCGGACTACCTCGTCAGGATCGTCTTTCAGAGGTTCGCCGGCCCGCGACCCAACTTTGGCTCGTCCTCGTCCTCGTCCTCATCGCCCGGACCCACCAGCCTGACCGGTCTCGCCAGCGCCGCGAATCTCGTCTTGCCGACGCCGGCCGCGAGCACGACGGCGCTGACCCTGGCCACGCTGCCGCCAAGCCGCGCCGGCGGTGGCCGCCGTGCGGCCGACAGCAAGAGCCAGCAGTCTCCGTTCTCGGGCGCCGCGTCCGCCATGGCCGTCGTCGAGTCCTCCACCCCGGCGTCCGCGGCGTCGTCATCCTCGGCGTTGTCGTCGTCCTCCGCGACCGCGGCGGCGCAGGCAGACGCGCCCACGCTCGAGTCCGACTTTGCGCTCACCACGGACGGGTACGTGGACTCGGCCACGGGCCTGCGCATGCACGACACGAAGCGCATCCACCTGCGCGAGCACCACCTCTGCTTCTCCGGCGCGGCCGCCAAGCGCTGGCTGCTCGACTGCACGACCGTGCTCAACGTGGCCGAGGTCGAGACCATCCTCGGCGCGTTCGTCCGGCACGAGCTCGTCGCGCCCGTCGACAAGAGCGCGGCCGACCGCGCCGGCGGCAGGGCCGCGGTCGACAAGCACGTGTACTACGTCATCACGGACAAGGGCCGCCAGCTGGCGGGCTGGACGGCCCAGCAGTACGGCAAGAAGTCGGGCGGCGTTCCGCCTCGGGCGCTGACGCCGCCCGTGGGCCGAATACCATCGCCGTCGCCGGCGGCGGCGGCTCCCCCAACAGTAACGACATCAGCAGCAGCGACATCAGCGACGTCAGCCGCGGCGTTGACGTCGGACAACCACGAACGGCTGCGCCGGCTGCTGGCGGACCCGGCCCTGACGCTCCTGTTCCGCGAGCACCTGGTCGACAGCTTCTGCGAGGAGAACCTGATGTTCTACCTCGAGAGCGACAAGCTGCTGGCCCAGTACCGTGCGCTCGAGCAGGACGGGTTCCGGCCGGCGAACCAGGTCAACATCTGCATCTCGGAGGCGTGGATGGTGTACCACACCTTCCTCGCCCAGGGCTCGGCGTCCGAGGTCAACATCGACTCCGCCCTGCGCAGCCGCGTGCACGACGGCATGACGGCCGTCGAGCAGGGCGCGGGCCTCGGAAGCGACGACGACGGCGGCAGCGGCAGCGACAATGGTTCCAGAGGCAGACCGGCACTGTCGCCGCTGGAGTCGTCGGTCAAGGTGCTCAAGCACATCGTCCGGCTGCTGGACGAGGTGCGCGTGCAGGTGTTTATGCTCATGGCGGCGGACTCGGTGCCCAAGTTTGTGCGCACCACCAAGGTCGTCGACATGGGGATCGAGATTTGAGCGGGTTGCATGTCAGCGTGTTGTGTTTTGTTTTGTTTTGTTCTTTTTTGGGCCTGCGCGTGTCTGTGTTGGGCTGTGTTTGTCTGTGTTTGTCTGTGTTTGTCTCTCTGTTTTCCTGTTTGTCTACCCGTGTGCGATTTGTAATCGTTTTTGTCCTTGATTGTAGTTTTGTTGGGATCATGTTGGTGTAATGTTGTGTAGTGTACGGAATAGGAAGCGCGAGACGTGAACAGCGTAGACGTGAGCACGCGGGCAGCCCTGAACGGCGTGCTGGAATGTACCGCGCCAGGGCCCTGCCGAAAGAGGCTGAAGCATGCCCGAATAGGCGCAACCAGGCCCAAACAGGCACGGCCAGGCCGAAACGGGCCAAGCCAGGCCCAGACGGGCACGTGAGCAAGTTTGTTTTCGTCGATTTGCATGTGACAGAACCAAGAACGAGAACTTCGTCTCGACTTTCACGTTCCGCTGACTCTTTTTCTCCTTTTCTTGTTCTTGTTCTTCTTCTTGTTCTTCTTCTTCTTCTTCTTCTTCTCTTCTTCTTCTCCTTCGTCTTCTCCTTCCTCGTCTTCCCCTTCAAGAGCCTGCTTCTAAGCCAACACGTCCAGCCCGTTTGATGGCCGCAGGACCCGTGTCTGGACATTCTCGCCTGCATCTCCTCCGTCTTCTTGGCTCGCCGCCGGCACAAGCTCCACACGCTCTCCCCAGCCATGCCGCTCGCCCGCGTCCTCGTCGCCAGGCACGCGACCCGCCGCGACACTGACGACCCCGCCTGGCGGTTCTCCTCCCCGACGCCCTACGACCCGCCGCTGTCCGCGCGCGGCGTCGCCGAGGCCGACAAGCTCGCCGCCGCGATCGCGGCCGAGACCGCGGCCACGCTCGACTCGGCCCTGCCCGCCCGCCGCCCGTTCGGCGTCCTCCCGCCGGACTCGGCCTCGCTGCTCTCGTCCTCGCCCCCGTTCGCGACCGCGTCCTCGCCCTCCTTCTCGTCCTTGTCCTCCGCCTCGTCCTCCGCCTCGTCCGCGTCCACCGCCGGCCCGGCCACCGCCTCGCGCCGCGTCGCGGTCTGCATCCACACCTCGCCCTTCCTCCGCTGCGTCATGACCGCCCACCGCATCGCCGAACGACTCCGATCGCTGCCCGCTGCCACCACCGCTGCTGCTGCCGCCGGCGGGCCGGCCGTGTCCGTCACGCTGCGCATGGACGCCTTCCTCGGCGAGTGGCTCACGCCCGACTACTTTGCCCAGATCTCGCCGCCGCCCGACGACGGCCACGCCGCGCTCGCGCAGTCGTCCGCGTCGTGGCTGCGCGCGAACGGCGCCCACTCCTACTTTGACTTTGCCTGGCCGCTCGCGGGCGCCGGCGCCGCGGGCGAGTACGGCGAGCGCTGGCGGGCCATGTACGAGCGCTTCGCATCCGGCCTCTCGGGCCTCGTCTCCGTCTACTCTGCCGCGTCCTCGGCCCCGTACTCGCCGGCTCCCGTGTTCTCGCCCGTCTCCCCCGCGTCGCCGCTGCACGCCGCATCCGCCGACGCCGACGTCGACGTCGTGCTCGTGCTCGTCACGCACGGCGCCGGCTGCAACGCGCTCGTCGGCGCGCTCTCGGGCGCACCCATCCTCGAGCAGTTCGGCATCGCGAGCCTGTCCGTCGCCGTGCCCCGTCGGCCCGGCGCGTTCCACGACATCGACGCCGCCGCGGGGCTCCTGTCCACGTCCGGCTACGGTTACGGCTACGGCGGCGAGCGGCGCGACCGCGCCGGCTACGGCGTCGTCGCGCCGGACGTGCCCGCGGACCGCGGTCCCGGCGGCGTCGGCAGCTGGGCCTTCACGCGCGTGGCCGACAACGCGCACCTCGCGCTTCCCGCGGCGGCGGGCGACGACAACGACGACGACGACGGCGATCACGTTCCGCCGGCCGCGGCGGCGAACGCGCGCCTGCACCCGTCCAAGGCCGCCGCCTTCATGGCGCCGCCGTTTCTCGCATCGTCGCATGACTTGTCAGAGTACGAATACGTCTGAGCGGTCAAATAGACGAGAAAAAAAAATGGGGTAATAATATACGAGAGCGAGCTGGCCAAAAAAAGCAAGCAATAATAATTTCTGTTTTGATCGAGGTGACTGCGTCCTGGGTAATAATACGGATGGATGGATTTGTGTGTTTTTGATTTGACTTTTTGCATATGGCGTTTTCCTGTTTTGTTTGTTAGTTGTCTGCGGGTTTCTTTTGTTTGTCTGTTTCATGTGTGTGTAATATTTGGCTGTGGATGATCATCATACTTGCGTTTTGTAATTGTGGTCTGGCACGGCATGGCATGGCTCAGGGATAGCGAAACGGACACATGTGTCCGGTGGTACATATATAATAATACATTGTCGATAACTTGTGGCATCTGCGACGTCTTTTCTGAGGAGAGTTGTTGATGTCGAATATGCAGCATTTCTCCAAAAACTATTGGCAATATGCTGCTTGTATGATAGATTGAGAGTCTTATATCGTGCGGCTTCGGATAAGGACGAGTGACGATGACGATGATCTCGATTTATTTCCTTCCAATTTCCGCCATTCCCGCCCATCCGGCAATCCAGAATATATATACACAACTAACAACCAGCATTCAAAAACGGGGGTTCTTTGCAGCTCGGTTGCAGTTTTCCACGTTCGCTTCTGCTCTCTTTCATTCCCTCCCCCCTCCTCCCCTGTTGCCTTTCCCGAACCCAGCGGGAACGGGACACGGGAAGGGGTGTGTCCGGCTGCTGGTCCCGGTGATCATCTACGGCCGACCGACCACAGACGACGAGGACCACGACCACGCGGGTGAGCAATGTCGTTTCTCAAGTGGATTTCGGGACAGGTACGTGGCTGCAGTATGTGTCGGAACGAGCGGAACCAGGCTCCTTTGAGCTGACAAGCAAGCACAGCCGTCGTCGTCGTCCGCGACACCGCCTCCAAGCAGTACCACAAGCAGCAGCAGCAGCGGCAGCAGCAGCAACAGCAGCAGCGACGCCGGCGGCTCCAACAGCCCGTCGCGGACCGGCACGCCGGCCCAGCACGGCCACCGCGGCCATGCTGCAACGACCAAGCACGGGAGACAGCCGAGCCGGCGCAGCAACGTCGAGCTGCCGACTGACGACCACGACGACGCCCACGCCAACGGAGCGCCGTCGGTCCCTGCGGACGGCAGCGACAAGTACTTTGGCATAGAGAACGTGAGTGGCTCGTCCTCCCGCCCCCTTGTGAGCGGACATGTGCTAACATCCGGATTGCTAGTTTGGAAACACATGGTATCGTACACACTCTATACCGCCAGATCGAGTGATCGTGCTCGCGTGACTGACAAACACACGGTGTTGTTTTTAGCTACTGCAACTCGATCCTGCAGTGCCTCTACTACAGCAAGCCGTTCCGGGAACTCGTGCTCAACTACCCGGTCCACTCGTCCGCGGTGCGCTCGCCGCGCCAGTCCGTCCGCGGCAAGACCGTGCACGCGTTTGCCGGCGAGCGGGCCACATCCAGCCACAGCAACAATGGCTCTGGCGCCAGCAGCACGGGCACGACGCCGTCCAAGTCCGCCGGCAGCAGCTTCATGGGCTCGTACTTTTCGTCGCTCGTGGCGTCGCCGTTCGCGCCGTCGGCCAACGCGGAGCCGCCGCCACCCAGCAGCCCCGACGCCCGCCGGACGGGCTCCCTGGTTCTGCCCACCGACATGCTCAAGTCGTCCCGGCGCAGCAGCACCGCACCGCCGCCATTACAGTCACATCAGGACGACAGCGCGAGCTTCTTCAACAACAACAACAGCATGCCGCTGTCGCCGCCGCCGTCGCCGTTCGCGGCGTCCGCGTCGGCGTCCACGGCGGCCTTGGCCGACGACGAGCAGGCGCCGGAGCAGAAGAAGCGGGCCGCGCTGCAGGCCGGCCCGATCGTGCACATGGACCACTCGCTCGCGTCCTCGTACGGCATGCCCGAGAGCCTCTTCACGGCCGTCAAGGACCTGTTCGAGGGCGTGGTCGAGAACCGGGCCGCGACGGGCGTCGCCTCCCCGGTCAAGCTCGTCGAGGTCGTCAAGCAGCGCAACGAGCTCTTCCGCTCGACCATGCACCAGGACGCGCACGAGTTCTTCAACTTTCTCCTGAACGAGGTCCTCGAGAACCTCGAGGCGCAGGACAAGGCCGCCGCCGGTGCCGGCGGCGCCGGCAGCGCCGGCCGCGGCCACGAGCGCATGCAGGAGCTCTTCCGCGGCGTGCTCTCGAGCGAGACCAAGTGCCTCACGTGCGAGACCGTCAGCCGGCGCGACGAGCAGTTCATGGACCTCTCGATCGACATCGAGGAGCACTGCTCCGTGTCCGCGTGCCTGCAGCAGTTCGCCGCGTCCGAGCTGCTCTGCGGGACCAACAAGTTCCACTGCGACACCTGCGGCGCGCTCCAGGAGGCCTTCCGCGGCGTCAAGATCAAGCGCGTGCCCCGCATCCTCGCGCTCCACCTCAAGCGGTTCAAGTTCACCGAGGCCGTCCAGCGCAACGTCAAGCTCTTCCACCGCGTCTCGTTCCCGCTCCACCTGCGCCTTTTCGCGGGCACGACGACCGTCGGCGGCGGCTTGGAACGCGGCGGCGACGTCGACCCCGACGCCGTGTTTGAGCTGTACGCGGTCGTCGTCCACGTCGGCGGCGGGCCGTACCACGGCCACTACGTCGCGCTCGTCAAGACCGAGCACGCGGGCTGGGTCCTGTTTGACGACGAGATGGCTGAGCGCGTCGACGAGGCCTACGTCCAGAGCTTCTTCGGCGACCGGCCGGGCCTCGCGAGCGCGTACGTGCTGTTCTACCAGGCCATCTCGGCGGACGAGTACCGCGCCAGCCGGGCATAGCGGCGTTTTATGTAGACTGTGATTGAAGACGGGGGTTAATTGGTTAATTGGACGGACGAAGGAACCGTGCGGCGCTGGGCCGGTCGTGCAAATTGTACCATACAAATTACAGTTTCGATATATCTCTATCTCGTTCCCCATCGCCTTTTAAACACCCCATATTACACTCTCCCCCACAAGCACCCGCCAACAACTCGACCACCGCGCCAATTCAGCAGCACTCCGGACGCTCGCAATGCCGCCGTCGACAACGGTCCGTCTGCGCGACGCGTCCGACTTTCTCGACTCGCCCTACTCCATCTTCCGCGACGTGGCGGCCCGGCCAGGCGACACTCCTCCGCACCCTCCGTCCGACACCCCTGCCACAGGAGCCGCCGCCCCGTCTTCTCCGTTACAATCACAGCAACCGCCGGCGAAGACCGCTTCAACGGCACCGACACCACCACCAGCGCCGGCGACACCGCCGCGGCCACCCCCGTCGCCGTCGACCCCGACCCTCGCCGCCGCGCTCGGCCTGCCCGCCGCGACCGACCTCGCGCGCCTGTCCGACCGCGAGCTCGAGCAGGCCGTCGTGCTCGCCGGCGCGGCCGGCCTCGCCCGCGCCGTGCGCGCCGCGACCGCGCTGCTCGCGGTCCGCGACGAGCAGGTCCGCCTGCTCGCGGCCCAGTGCCGCGCGCGCGGCGTGCCCGAGGCCGAGCTCGGCTTCGTGCTCGGCCTCGCGCCCGAGCAGCTCCTGCCGCCGCCGCGGCGGGAGCACGAGAAACCGGCCGAGGCGCTGGCGAAGGGACCCGCGCCGCTGACGACCTCTCAATCCGGCACAAGTGACACAACAACGCAGCCGGTGACGTTCCGGCGGGCCGTGCGCAAGACAAAGTCGTCCTTCAGGCTGCCGTTTTTCTGGCGCGCCGACGAGGACGAGGACCACGACCGCAACGACAACGGCACCGGAGGTAGTGAGCAGGCGGCGCCGACCCGCGCGCGCAGGCTCGCGCCGCCGCTGTTTTCGGACCTCGACGACGACGAGGACGACGACACGACCACCAACGGGTTCGGGGATGAGGAGGAGGAGGAGGAGGACGACGATGAGGAAGAGGAAGAGTACGACGAGGATGACGACGACTCCTACAGCCGGTCGGCGGGCGGCGGGTCCCGCGCCCGGCGGCGGCTGGCCAAGACGCCGACCTCCACGTCGGCCCTGTCGGCGTCCAAGGCCGGCATGGCCCTGCGCAACAACGTCAACAACTTTGTCCGGCGCATGAACGGCGGCGGCGCCAACGGCAGCCACGACAGCGACAGCAACCACGAAAACAGCAGCAACAACAACAGCAACAACTACGACAACACCTACAACGACAGCTACGACGACGAGGACGACATCGTCGTCGTCGTCAACGAGAAGCGCGTCCACTCCTCCGACGACGACTCGTTCGGCCGCGCGCCGGCGTCGGTCAAGAGCGCCGCCGGCTCGGCCAGCCCCGGCGCGACAAAGGCGGCCGGCATCCGCGACCACGTCAACGGTCTGCGGCCGGCGATCAGTCCGCGGAGCCTCGAAGGCGCGGACGAGAAGTCGCCGCAGGCGCCGCAGGCGCGCCGGCCACACGGCGACGACAGGCAGCACTCGCGCTTCCCGAGCGAGAGCTCGCTCGCGCTGCCCCGGTCCGCCGTGCGCGCGCACTCGCACGGCCGGTCGTCGCTCATCACCCAGCACCTCCACCACCACGCGCACCGGGGGCAGACCATGAGCGAGCTCGCGCTCGCGCAGGGCCCCGCGGCGACGTCGCCGGGCGACGTGGCGGCCTCGGTCGGCCCGGTCGAGCTCGAGACGATCGTGCCGCAGAGCATCCAGCCGCCGACGCTGCTGCAGTCCTGGAACGACCACTACCGGTCCGAGGACACGTTCCTGCTCACGGACCGGTTCGGCTTCATCTACGACACCCACCACCGGCCGGTCCTGCCGCCGCAGGAGCCGCCGCCCGCGTCCGTCGGCGCGCGCTTCCTCGACAACATCGACGGCGGGCTCGACTTCTTCTTTGACCGCGAGGCCGCGGCCGAGGACGTCAGCGTCGGCAGGCCCGAGCCGGCCCACCTCGCGATCCCCGGAGCGGCGCGGTTCGGCGGCGGCGGCGGCGTCGCCTCCGCGGACGGGCTCGCGGTCGCGGCCGAGCCGGACCCGCTCGACACGGTCAAGGTGCTGCTCTCTCAACTGACGGACCTGCACGACTCGATCCAGCGCGTGCAAAAGTCGCGGTGGGACGAGTTCCTGCGCCGGCTGACCGAGTCCGCCGCCGACCTGTCCGTGTCCGCCGGCCACCACGACGCAGGCGGCATCGGCGGTGCCGGCGGCGGCGGCGGCGGGCCGGACGGCATGCCCGGCCCGCTGCCGACGCTCTGGCTCGAGTCCGGCGAGCTGTTTGGCATGCACGGCCGCGGCCTGCTGAGCAAGAGCAAGCACATCAACGGCCGCGCGCGCTACAAGGAGTTCAAGGCGCTCGTGCTCGGCGGCGTGCCCGTCGTGTACCGGTCCAAGATCTGGTCCGAGTGCGGCGGCGCGGACGGCGTCAAGGTGCCCGGCGTCTACGACGACCTCGTCAACCTCGAGGCCCACCGCGCGGCGGCCAAGGCCGCGGCTGTCGCTGCACGCGCGGCGGCGGCGGCGGCGGCGGGCGCGACCGAGCAACTGAACGGCGAGGCCGGCCAGGGCCGCCCGCCGGTCCGGCGGATCGAGAGCGAGGAGGACGAGGCCGTCGCGCAGATCGAGCTCGACCTGTACCGGACGATGCCGTCGAACGTGTTCTTTGGCGGCAAGGGCCCCGGCGTGCCCAAGCTCAAGCGCGTCCTGCTCGCGTTCAGCCGGCGGAATCCCGACATTGGCTATTGCCAGGGCAGTATGTGTTTTTCATGTGTGGATTTTTTTGGGGAAGTGAGTGCAAGGAGTCTAACCTTGTGATTGCTAGTGAACATGATCGCCGCGACGCTGCTGCTCACGCACCCGACCGAGGAGGACGCGTTCTGGTCGTTCGTGTCGCTGATCGAGAACATCCTGCCGGCCGGCTACTTCTCGCCGCCGCTGCTGACGTCCCGGGCGGACCAGCGCGTGCTCAAGCACTACCTGCGCGAGCTCCAGCCGAAGCTGTACGACCACCTCGCCGTAAGGCTCGACGTCGACATCGAGGCCATCACGTTCAACTGGTTCCTCTCGTGCTTCACCGACTGCCTCCCCGCCGAGGTGCTCTTTAGGGTCTGGGACGTCTTCGTCTGCCTCGAGGGCGAGGCCTACCTCTTCCGCGTCGCGCTCGCGCTCTTCCGCATGGCCGCCAAGCAGCTGCTCGCGCTCCGCACCGCCGCCGAGGTCTACTCGTACATGAAGGACATGGCGTCCCACCCGATCAGCATCGAGGGCCTCGTCCGGCTCGCGGACTCGCTCCGGACCCAGGTCCGCTACGACGACGTCACGCGCCGGCGCAAGGCCGAGATCGCCCGGCTCGAGAGCGACTCGGACTATTGATGCTTTTTTTTTTTTGATTTGGTTTATTTAGTATCTTTCTTTTTAATTTGATTTTTGGGCTTTTTAGTCGTCACGAGGCAGTAGATATGGCCTCCTGGCATTTTTTTTTTGGTACTTGTTTTCGGCGTTTGTTTGGCTGCAATATTTTTGGACAATTGGCAGCGGCAGCGGCAGCGGTGGTGGTGGTGGTGGTGGAGTGTAATATTACTGTACAAGAACTGCAGGAGCATGGCGGTCATGGCGGTCAAAATGGCGGCGGGTGGCGAGGTGAGGTGAGGTGAGGTGGAGATTGAAAAAAGTCATGTCGGGGCATATATGTATAGACAGAGCAGAAACGAGTCCAATTTAATCATCTAGCATCATCATCCATCTGTGTCCCTCTTTTTAAGTCCGCGACTCAGCCCATCTATATACACGTATCCGGCAAACAAAACGCAACATATCCACAACCAAGCAGACCCAATTAAAACAAAACATGCGGATACACACCAACCACAGGAGACGCGGTCACCGCAAGCGCGGCCCGCCGTCCCGGCTGCTCCGCACGGCGGCCTCGATGTCGGTCACGACGCGGAGCGTCCGCAGCCGCGGGAAGTTCGCGAGATGGCGCGTCATCTCCGCAAAAGCGTGCGCGGCGCGCGCGTTCGCCCGCGACGCCTCGCCCGGCGCCGCCCCGGCGCCGGCGCCGCCGCCACCGCCGGCCGCGGACGCGGCGACAATCGCCTGCTGCTGGTACGCGCTGAGCTGCCAGACGATGTACACGAGCCAGGCGAGTCCCCGGAGCAGGTTCGCGGCGGCGTGGACCTTCGTGAGCGCGGTGTAGACGGGCAGCGCGGCCGAGTACGGCGCGAGGACCTCGTGCTCGAGGCGCGCGTACGAGGCCGTCGTGGCCTGCAGCGCCGACGACGCGGTGTCCAGCACGGCAGACGCGGTGTTGAGCTTGGCCGCGTGCGCGATCAGGGCCGCGTGGTTCTCGACCGCCTAGTTGCCGGCGTCAGTCAGATCACTCGTTCAAACGGGCCCGGGATTCAAAGCACAAACAACGCACCTCCTTGTGGATGCTCTTCTCGACCGCGTCGAGGTCGAACCGCACGCGCTGCTGCGCCGCGCCGAGGTCGATGCGCGCGTCCGTGGCCGTGTTGGTCGCGAGCACGAGCGTGTTGCAGAACGCGGCCGCGTCAAAGTCGGCGGCCGTGAAGAGCTCGTAGTCGATGTACTCGTCCTCCTCGTCCTCGGCCGCCTCGTCCGCCGCCGCGCGTGCGCCGCGGCTGCCGTCGTCGTCGTCCTCGGCCGTGACGGCGGATGGCGGTGGTGGCATTGTGTGTGTGTGTGGTGAGTGTTGTGTGAACAGATGGTGCAGACAATGTCGGGGCAGCACATATCGACACGTGACTGCGTCACCTTCCTCATCAAGTAAAGGCAAGTAGTATCATAAAGGCCACACACATTTCATGTCGTTGAGGAATATTGATTTATTTAGCAGCCGCAATTAACGACCCGTACCATCAACCCGTTTCTACCACTATCGTACATCATACAACCTGCACCTTCCCGATCCTCGTCCATACGCTCTCGAGAATAATTAAAAAAAGAAAAAGCACAACAAAAACAAATCCCAGTACACCTGATTGCAAAACAAATGGTAGAAAATAAAAAAACAAAGGCATCAGTAAGCACAGCGAGTCAAAGAAAGGGACAAGACGAAAGAAGCAGACGAAGAAACTTGGACAACTGTATCAACCCACCCACGCGCTTCAACCGACACTTTCAATATACACATGACTTTAAAGAATATAGCAAAAGAAAATAAGAAGAGATATACAAAGTGAAACGAGACCCAAACTTTTGGTAATACCAAATAAAATAATTGTAACGTATATATACTGAAAGGTTGCATGGAGCCGCGAGGGCGGGAGTGCGCAGTCTTACTCCTCTTCGGAGCTCGACTCTTCCGAGTCGTCCTCGTCCGACGAGTCATCATCCGACGAGTCCGAGTTCTGGTTCTGCATGGCCTTGAGCTGCTTCTCGAGCTGCGCGACGTGCTTCTTCTGGTCCTCCTTGCCCTTCTTTTTCGGCTTCTGGGCCGGAGCAACCGGCGCCGCCGCGGGCTTGACCGTGCCGCCGGGCGAGTTCTTCGTGACGTAGTTGTAGAGCTTGACCAAGGTGACCGGGTCGAGCTGGTCAACATCGAGCTCGATCTCGTCCTGCGAATTCTTCAGATGCGGCATGGACTCGTGGATCATCTTCACCACGTGGTTCAGTTTCTGGCCGGAGAGCGTCGTGATCTTGTCGGAGAGCTCCTTCTTCATGTCGTACGAGACGTGAGGAACGTCCTTTGGCGCGGCCGCAACCGCCTTGGACTTCTTCTTCTTGCCGGACCCGTTCGCGGACGTGGGAGTCTTCTTCTTGCCGTCCTTGTCTTTCTTCTTCTTCTTGGTCGTGTCCTTCTGAAGCTTCTTCATCATCGTCAGCTGGCTCTGCATGACGGCAAGCTGCTGCTCCAAGTACGAAATCGTCTGGTCGCTGGGACCTTCCTCTTCCTCCTCGGACTCCTCTTCCGAGGACTCCTCGATCACGGGAGACTCGGCACGGGCGGGCGGCGGCAGCTCGGGCTTCTCGGCCCACTTCTTCTCAAACACGAGCTCGAGCCGGTGGCCCATGGTGTTGACAGGCGACGTCTCGGGGTTGAACCTGTAGCAGTTGCGGAACATGAGACGCACGTCCTCCTCGAACTCGTCGCCGGTCTCGTACTGGTTCGTGTTGAGCTTCTGCTGGATCGTGCTCAGGTCCATGGGCTTCTTGATGACGCGGAAGTACGTCGGGCAGTTCAAGGCGACGGGATCGACAGGCTGCAAGAAGGGATACGAAAAGGCCTCGTACTTCTTGCTCGTCAGTTCCTTCAGCACCGTGCCACAGAATCTGAGTTCGGCCGCGAATTTCTTCCGCCGCGGCTTGACCTCGGAGTACGGCAGGTCCTTTGGCTTTGGCGGATGGATCTCGCGCTTCGGGCGGCCGCTGTTCTCGTGGGTCGAATCACGACGAATGATCGGGATGCCGGACGGAGTTAAGGCGAACGGAGCCTCCGCGGCGGAGATGCTTTTTTTCCGCTTGCCGGCGCTCGTGGCTTCCGGCTTGACGGTTTCGGCGGGCGGCATCTGCTTGAGCTGTCGCTCAAAGGACCCCTGGAGATTGCGCGCCATCTCGGTGATCTTGGACTCGGGGCCGTTGTAGCGGGCGCAGTTGCTGACGATGAGATTGAAGTCGACAACAAAGCTGTCGATCGAGCCGTACTCGCCGGCGGCAAGCTTCTTTTCCATGGTCGACAGGTCCATGGGCGAGGTCACGATGGTGGGGTAGTCTGGAATGTTGAGTTTGACGGGATCGACAGGAACCAGGAACGGATAGGCGTCCTTGAGCTTCTTGAGCGACCGCAGCATGTGCAGGGCAAACCGGGACTGGTGCTTGGGCAGCAGGCCGGACGATGCAGCCGCCACAGCCGAAGGGCTTTCGGTCGGCGTGGACTCGGGCCGGGACGGCGGCGCGACGGCGACGGGCGTGGCAACGACGGGCTCGGCCGGAGACGGCTCCGCGTCCTCGCTGTCGTGGTCAGCCTTGACGCGCTTGGCGGGAGGCTCGTCGCCGGTGTCGAGGTCGTCGGCGGCGGGCGTGTGCTTCTCCGGCTTGACCGGTGTGTGGATGTCCTCTGCGGGCAGTTCTGTGTCTGTCGCGGGAGGTGCGGCAGCCTCGGCCGTAGGCTCGGGGTGGGTCAGGGGTGGCGAGGGGATCGGGGGAGACAAGGGGGCATTGCCGACGACGGGTTCTTTCAGGTCGGCAGGGGCGCGCGAACTGGTGAAGACGCGTTAGTTGATGCGGAACAAGGACGAGACTTGAGGTGCGTGTGCAGCGCGTGGGTGTGTGTCGGGGCATGGACGGCGGTAGATAAAAGATAAGATTGATGATGATTGAGGATGATATGCATTTGAGGAGATACATCGAGATTTGCGCAAGGGGAGGAGACAACGAGACAACACGACGATGATTCGGCACGGATGATCACCAAGACAGAGAGCACGAACACAGACCCACGCGTAGACAACACAGAGAGAGAGAGAGAGAGAGAGAGGGGGACAACAAGAAGGGAAGCGACGAACCTGTCGGCGGGCGAGGCGGAGGAGGGCGACTCGTCGTGGTCGTGGCCGGGGCCGTGGTCGCGGTCGGGGTCAGCGACCGCGACGGAGACGGCGGGCGTCGTCCCTGCGACGAGGTCGTGCGGAGGGGCGACGGGGTCCATTGCGGCCATCGAGCTGGGGGAGGGAGGGGGGAGAGGAGAGGGGGCGGAACCGTGGAGGGGGACGAGGGGAGGTGGGGGGAGGACGGGACAGGAAGAAGAAGGCAGCGAGGAAGAGAAGAAAGAGAAGAAACAGAAGAGGAGGAAAGCGAAAGAAAAAAGGAGGGCACGGGACAAGATATACCACACGCCCAAAGTCGCAGCCCACGACGACGGGGCTAGGGCTTTGCCCAGCAGCTCGCGGCGTTTTCGGCCGCGCCGGGTCCTGCACCGCCCCCTGCCCGCAGCCCCCCCAGCCACCCCCGTTGCCCCGGCAACCCGCGCCCCGCCCGGCTCCCATTGGCCCGGCCCCTGCTGCCAGCCACGCTCAGCCACGTTCAGCCCCGCCTCAGCCTCGCCAAAGCACCTGCCCCTGCACGCATCCGGCCTAGCGCGTGGCCCACTAGGCCCGATCTGTCCAGTTGCCCGCTCACGCCAGTCACTTCCAGTCACGCCCCAGTCACAGCACCCAAACATGCCGACGTGGCCGGAATCGACGCGCTGTCCCGCACCCGCGAACGCCACAGTAGTCTTTGCAAACCCTGCGCGGTTTAAAACCGAAAACAAAAAAGCAAAAAAATCAGCACGAGAAGCAGAAAGTAAACACAGCATGTCCGTCGCTGCGTCACCGTCACATGACCATCACCACCACCACCACCACCACCATCACCACGACAGCGGGGCAACGGCCACGGCGACCGTAACAGCACGATAGCAAGAAAACACATGCCAGACTGCGCACAGCAGTGCGTCGTCCTCCCCGTAATCCCCGTAAGCAACAGACCCAAATAAACGCAGCAGCTCTTGGGAGTACAAGTACCCCGTTCTTGACCGAGCACGTTCGTCAAAGTCGTCGTTCTGCATTCAAAAAAAAAAAGCATGCAGGCTTGACCCCATATCGCCAGACGCTCGGCGTGCCTGGTCACTTTGAAACATCCAGTCATATGCAGACCAGTCCGCTCGCCAGCATAGATCGCGAGAGGGTAGCAATAGCTCCTGCCAGAAACTGCAACCCACGTCCTCCTCAAGTCGTCAGCCTAAGGAAGAAAAAAAAAAGCAGTCAACTTCATCAGGATCAGCGTGTCAGAGTGTGCCAGAAAATTTCAGCGGCATGAGAATCCTCAGAGCCTCCGGGGAGGTCGTCCTGCGCAGCCTGTGTTCTGCTCTGCCAGTCGCTCCAGTGCTTCGCCACCACCGGCGCTCTCTCAGGCCTTAGGCCCCCCGCTAGAATGCCAAAAGTAAAAGAAATGCCCCACCACGGCAAGTAGATAACCGAAAAACGAAGCCCCGGTCGCTGCCTGAGAAAGGAAAACTACCACGGCCGCGTTCCACTACTGCATCCCAGATGTGCAACAGGAAAACAGCTGGGAACTCGATCAAGCCCGCCTCCATTGTTGGGACCAAAAAAAAGGCGGCTAAATTGCCATTTACCCTGCCCGGCCGTTTCAAACTTCAACTTCGACCAGTAAAAGTAGTCCAATTTATACAGTAAAAGATACATACACAGTCGTCATCAATATATAAACAGCGTCTAATTAATACGTTACTATTCCGTAAGAGAATGACATAAAGCTGAGCTACTCGACACAAATCAAACATTAAAAACGTTACAAGCAAAAAAAAAAAACAAGTCTTCTTTTTTAATCTACACTGTCGACGTATGCTTCGCCATCTCGATCAGGCGTCTAATGCCAACCATCCACTGCCCGCACTCGTCCATCCGCGTCGTCATCAGGTTCACCTGCACCGCCGTCGCGGTGTCGTAGTCCCGCGCCCGCAGCGCCTGCGCGAGAATCACCATCTCCCGCACGGTCTCGGCCGTCAGCAGGTCGTTGTTGTTCAGGTGGTCAAACAGAATGTTCATCCGCTTCTCCGCGTCGTTCACCTGGCGCGCCACGCTCGCCTGCACCCACGTCAGCCTCCCTCTAACCAAACACACTTCTTCAAAACTCAGCAACCACTTACCGGCACCTTCTGCTTCACGCGACCCATCTCGGCACTCAAAAGCTCATAAATAGGCATGGCCTCTGCCGAGATATGCGACCGATCACCCGGTGCTATTATCCCATCCCGTGTTAGCCATTTCCACTCACACCTCTGTCAAACTACTTTGAAAAAAGAAGACGCCAACTTACGATGCTTCGGCGGCGCAGCAGGAGCCGCGACCGACGCCGCGACCGAATGCGCCGGACTCGCAGTCCGCGCCACGGATCCCGGCCCCCCGAACCCCGCCATCGGAGGCGGCGGCGGCAGCGTGAGAGGCACGCCAGCTGCATTCGTCGGCGGCGGCGGCGGCGCGTATCCGCCCGTAGTTGGCGGCGGCGCATATCCACTCGGTGCCTGTTGTTGGACCGGCGCAGCGGGCGTCGTCGGCGCATACGGATTCGCCGGTCGTTGCTGTGCCGCCGTCTCCGGCGGCAATGCGTACGGATTCACCGCCGCTGGCGGAGGGGCAGACACGGCGCCGGGTGCAGGAGGCACCGCGTAGGGGTACCTATTTTGCGGCGGCGGCGGCGCGACTCCTGCCGACGGCGCCGTGGCCGTCGCGACAGGCGCGTACGGTCCAGCGCCCGGCGCGGCCGCACCGACCGACACGAACTCCACCTGAGCCGGCGCGTACGGACTGCTCTTCGGCACCGCCGCCGCGCCGAGCGGCAGCGGCGGCGGCGACTGGACCGGCGACACGGCCGCGACGGACTGCGGCGCCCGCGCGTTCATGGGCGGCGGCGCGATGTTGACGGGCGGGCCCCGGCCGAACGTGGGCGGAGTCGCCGTCGATGGCGGCGCGGCCGCCGCCATCGGCGCGTACGCGGACACCGCCGGCGGCACGTACGCGGCCTGGCCCGGGAACGGCGCCAGGATCGGCTGGGACGCCGGCGCGGGCGTCTGCCGCCGCGACGCGCTCGCGGACTTGAGCACCGGCGCGTCGTTCCACCCGCCCACGTTCGTCGTCCCGGACTGGTGCGACGTCACCGGCGGCGGCGGGATCGGGGCGTGCTCGGGGTGGTGGATGATCGGCGGCGACGTCACGACCGGCGGCGGCGCCGGAATCGTCACGCTCGACCGGTAGGCGTGTCCGTAGGGCTGTGTCGGAGCGCCCGGTGGGTTGTAGGTCGATGCCGCCGTGGGCGCACCTGGCGGCTGGTATGTGCTGCCGAGCGGCTGGTAGGCAGATGTCGGAGCCGCATTCACCGGGGCAGCAGTCAAAGGTGCGTATGGAGAGTACGACGACTCTGCCGCCGGCGCCGTAGTCCGCGTGTATGGTTGGTACGTCGTCGATGCAAACCCGGTCGTTGTCGCAGCTGCCGGGGCCGGTGCTGCTGCTTGTCCCACACTGCTGGCCTTTGCAATCCGTTCCCTCTCTAATGACGCGAGCGGGTACTGAGTAGGCAGCAGAACCAAATACTTGTGAGCAAGACCCAAGAACCCTTGGCTGGCCACGATGTTCGCATACTCCCGGTAGGCTTCGTAGAGGCGCGCCAGGTGCCATTCGTCAGATCCATCCTTCTTGCTCCCAGGGTCCGTAAACTTGACCGCGTTCCTGAACACGGTCACCTTCTCGATGAAATCTTGCAGGGTCTGGATGTGAATCCCAAACGGCGAGTGCTGCTCGCCGGTCGCGCTCGCGAGCCGCGCGTCCTCCTCTGCGGAAAGCTCCTCGATCCAGATGTCAATCAGCTTCTCCAGCTTCGATCCCGCCAGGTAGCACAGCGCCGCGCTCTTCCGCAACTCGAGCGCCTCGTCGCCGGTCTTGCCCTGCCGAGCGGCGTCGAGTCTGTTGCCGAGCTGGGAAATCAGGCTGGCGAACTCGTCCTTGCCGGCAAAAGTGTACAAGGCGACAACAACCTCTTTCCAATTATCAATGCCGGCATTGGCCACGAGATCCTCGAGATTCTTGTTCACAATGGACGACAGGACCCGCACGTAGGACGGCCCGCTTGGGCCGTTCTTCTTGAAGAACGCCTGCTGAACCTTCAGCCGGCACGCGTCGTCGCCGGACAACGCCAGCATGAACGCGTCCGAGAGCCGGTCGTCCTTCAAGGCAATGTCGACCGCGGCCGAGAAATCGCCCAGGACGATGGCCTGGATGATGAGCTTGTCGACCTCCGCGGTGGTCGAGTCAAAGATCGTGAAGCTACCCGACGGAGAGTACCCCGGCGTGCCCTTTTCGGTCGTCGTGATTTGCTGTGTCGCCAGATCGCTCAGGAATTGGTCCGCCTCCGCTGACTCGCCAAAGATGGAATCCACGACTTCGTCGACAGCTGTCTTTTCCGCAACACCGTTCGTAGTCGCCTCTGCCTTCACCTCGAGCCCTTTGAACTTCTCGAAAACTTCCTGCAATTCCGTAGGAGTGTAGCCAAGCAATTCGATGATCTTCTGTTTGGGATCCGACTCGTACAATGCAAGCAAGACATTCCAGTCGTTCTTCTCTTTCTCCGAAACAGCGGACGCGCTGCGTGTCTCTGCTATTGACACCAGGTTCTGACTCTGCAGGGCTGTCTCAAACTTCTCTGTCTCCGAAGCCATGGCCGGTTCGATGATCATCTTCCTGATCTTCACGACCGACTTCGCAGCCGGCCCTTGGTTCTTGTCGAGCCGCAGCGTCACGAGCTTGCCGCCGAAGCCGAACGAAGCACCAACAGGCCGACGCAGCCACTTTGGCGGCTGCTTCAACGAAAACTTTTGCTGCTGCGTGTCCACGTACGACGCCGTGTTCCAGAAGTCGTTGCCCTCCGGCTTGGGCGCCGCCTCCGCGCTGTCGGGCTTGTTTGTGTTTTGCAACGACTGCACCACGATCTTGCCATCGAACGACGCGGACGCGAAAACATCCGGATCGTGGGGATAAAACCGCGTCTCGAACGTCCAGTTCGTGGCAATCGGGAACTCGCCAAGCATCTCTCCGGACTGGGGGTTCCACAGCAACGTCTTGTTGTCCTTTCCGCTGGACAGCAGCAAGTCTGGGTCGCGCGGGCACCACGACAGGGACAAAATGCCTTGGTTATGGCCGGTCAAGACGCGCTCGGGCGCGTTCGCGTTGCGGAGATCCCAGAGAAGGATGACAGGCGACGAGTCGTCCGCCACCGCAGTGAGAAGTTTTGTCGAGTTCTCCGGGTGCCAGACAACGCTGCTGACGCCGCGGCGGCCACCACCAACCGGACCTTGATAAAACAGGTGCATGACCTCCTTCCTGTTCCTGACGTCCCAAAGCGTGGTGAATCCCGTATTTCCTGCCGTAGCCAACACATGCCCAGCCGTACCGTTCCAGGCAACTGATTCGATTTCGTCCAAGCGAGACGACGCAGTGCCTGGCTTGAATGACGTCCCGTTGTCGAGATCCCAAATGAGAATCTGCGAACCTGCAGTTAGCATTCATCTCCCGGTCAACAGCCTTCCACTACACGGGATCAATTTACCTCGCCCTTTGAACCGGCAGATGCCAAGGCGTTGGAATGAACGGGACTAATATCCAAGCTTTTGATTGCCCCCGTGTGGGTTGTCGTCTTCAGTAACGGGCTGCAAAACTTCGGTGAGCACATCGGCAAACAAACCCTGCGATCATTTAACCACATACCTGGACTCATTGTTCAATGTAGACGGATCCCACAGCGTCAAAGTCCCATTTTCTTGAGCGGTAGCAATTATACCGTCAGGACGACTCGCCGAAATTCCACCCCATATTATATCATGGAATCTGTGATGGATGTGTTAGAACACCCCCTCGAACAAAACCAGCCCTCACATCCGCGCCATACCTTGCATCGGTGCTAATCGACACCTTCGGCGTTTCAAGCTGGAGCCCGCTCGCGGACTTGTCAGTCAGGTTCAGGTCCCAGAGCTCCAGCGTCGACGAGGACGAGAAGTCCGCGTCGACCGCCCCGGCGACCGTCCCAGTGACAACCTGCGGCAATTGCGACCCGGGCGAGAACGCGAACGTGGCGGTTCGGGGAATCTCCTTTAGCTTGACCATTGGCGTGGATTCCCTTCCAAGACAGCGAGGCTTGCAGTGATTTGATTGCTGTGTGTTGTGTTCGAGATTGTGATGGGTTCGAGAAGGAGGTGAGGACAGATCACCATACTGCAGGCCGACACCACGAAACCCACGCTAGACCGTTCGTTTCGATGTAATCTCGTGACCCTGAACAAACACCGAACAGAATCTACTTTCTTGCAATTGGTTGCAGCAAGTAGGTGATGGGAAATGAATTGTCGAATAATAATCTACTATAACTATTTCTGTAAGGATACGGGGCCGGTGCTAGCATGTCAACAGGGCGTTTGTCGTCAATTGAGACTGTTTAAGAGACTGATATTGTCATGGATGTCTCATCTAGAGGGCCAGGTATTGTTCTCTTTAAGCAGAGCTTTTAACTGCATCTAAATCACTCGTTTTCTTATTATACATCTGATATCATAAATTTATATTAAGTGTCATGTCTAAGCAGACGAAGCAATGACCCTGAACCCTTCTGACACAACCTTTTGGATATCTTCATTCTTATGCTGCAGCAAAGACAATGCATATGCCACATCGTTCCATTGTCTTTCGCTCTCGCATTTCGGCAATCTTACGGCCAGCTTCTCGGCAAGCTGCTTCGCGTGTCTCTCCTTCTCTATAAACGACGTCAAAAATTTGAGTATCCTCTTAAAGTCGTCCTCCGATACGGTCGAGTCCGCCGACAGCGTGCTGAAAATGTCCGTGAACGCATTGTAAATCGCATTATCCTTCCTCGCGAGCTCGGTGAAAAACATCTTTGCCAGATCCGCGATGCTCTTCTCGCCGTCTTCAAGACACTTTGCCATCTCGCCCAGCTGTCCCTTGACCTTCACTTGTCCGGCCAAGATAAGGAATGTGAGCGTCATGAGACATGTTCGCTGCACAGTCGAGTCGGGATCATGCAGTCTGCGGTACAGGAAATCCGTGTTTTCGTCGATGATGTGATTGAAACACACTGCCATGTCTCCCAAGGCAATTACGATATTGCTGCGCGTCACTGGATCCTTGGACTTCTCGAGAATTGTAAGGAGCAACGGCAGGTTCTCCTCGCAGTATCTCGCCGACACGCACATGAACTTGGCAAGACATAGTGTCGCGGATATCTGCAGCTGGGGGTCGTTGTACTTGAGGTTGTCAGAGCATATTTCGCTCACCAGTTTTCCAAACCGGGATAGCAATGCCATCTCGTCAAACAGAAGTTCACGTTCTCGTATCAGACCCATCGCTTCAGTAAAATCATCCTCGGATGTCCCAGTAATTAAATCCATTTCATCCTTCGAGGTGTTTGCGTCTGTTTTCTTGTCTGCTCGGCTATGTCAGCCCAAAGATCTCTTGCCCACAATATAATAGACATTGCTATACCTTTCTCTGCTGCCATTTTGCGTCGCTTAAATTCGTTCTCGTACGATTCCATTAGAACTATTTGCTTGACTATGTAGGACCAGCAGTTAGCAAAGACTCATAATCCAAATAAGCTATAGAGAAACATACTTGCAACGTGGCCCGCGAGAAACAGGAGTTGAGAAAGACCACACGTAGCCGAAGGCTGCTTCCGACCAGGAGATGGTTGCGACACATGTCTTCCAAACACGATCGTAGTTTTCTCTCGAATAACCCTCGCACAAAGCAGATCTGGACGCATGGCAAGAGCACACAAGGCGTTCACGGCCTGCTCCGCGAGCGCATACCACTCGCGGCTTTCCGAGTACATTCCCAGGATTGACAGAAGCTTCTGAAATATCGGGTGGTCGTTTTCAAATTTGGAAGCAACCCTTTGAAGAGCAACGCAAGAATATCTGGCCAGCACCAGGTCGTGACTTCCAAATGAGCCGAGGCCGATGTGATAGATCGTTTCCAGTTCCCGGAGAACTATATTTGAATCAAAAGCGGCAAGCATGCCGAGAATAATAATCGCTCCGCGCCTTTGTGATTTCGAAATATCTCGCTGTTGAACACCGTACACCTGCCATAGCTTCTGAACAACCAGCTCTGGCATTTGATTATTTTTCATCATTGTGTAGAGCAGTCTTTCAAGAGAAGTTAGCTCCGCAGCTGTTGCGCCGTAAGTTAGACTTATGAGGTTGCGCGCAATGAATGTTGAGGTATCGCTGTTTGAAAACCCATCGGGCGCGGTGAAGAAAAGTGACTTATAACACTCAACAAGGTGAATCTGAACTCCGCGACCTTCGTCATTATTGGCCTTGGTCCAAATGAGGTGCAGCATCTTCCGGATTCCTGCCTTCGCTGTTTCCAACTTGTAGGCGTCCGCAACGACAAAGAAGTCC
This sequence comes from Lipomyces sp. NRRL Y-27488, assembly GCA_030556275.1. Classification (NCBI taxonomy): domain Eukaryota; kingdom Fungi; phylum Ascomycota; class Lipomycetes; order Lipomycetales; family Lipomycetaceae; genus Lipomyces; species Lipomyces sp. NRRL Y-27488. The sequence goes on along the minus strand of JAKTPS010000019.1, from coordinate 54,823 downwards.
ATAGCCTCGATGACTTCGCTCTTGTTTTTGGCAGACAATAAGGAACATATGATGTCACTCGCCTTGTGCAGACTGTTGATAAAAGCTATTGCCTCTGTATAGTATTGCTTTGTTAGTTTTAGTTTGTTAACTGCCTCCATTTCTTCAATCTGCTTTTCAATAGAGGCGTTGTTCCCGTCCGTGTCGTCAACCATAACGGACGGCTCGTCGAGCAAAGCCTCATCAATTCGCGAAAGATCGCCCGGGTTGTGAATTTCCTGCTGTTCAGCATCGAGAGGAGGTAGTAATATCTTTAGTTCGCCATTCACGGTCTCGAGTCTCTGTTTCCATTCAGACAATACCAACTGGCCACCGTGCATCAAGCCGAAAGGATGAGTGGACATTAGTCGCGACATGAGTCTTATAGCATTTCGTCGAACATGACTGGACTTGTCCTCTAGACTCTGCATTGTAAGATCTGTCACATGCTGCCGCCGTTGAGGAAATTTGACTTCGAGCCTGTGAACCGTTAGTTGCTTCGTATATCATACAAAATCCCTCAGTAACACGTACTCGCATAGCTTGACTAGCACTTGGATCGCCTTCGAGCGACAATACGGGTTCACATCCAAAAATCGTTCTTCGAGTACATCAAAAAACGAGCTGATTTGAATCTTGTGCGCCTCAGCACTTTCTTCTTGTTTGTATAGATCGATAATCAAGTTTCCGCAAACTTCGATGATTGCACAACGAAGAGTATATGACTAATTAATCGATTAGGTCTTAGTTCAAATCAAGCCCCAAATAGACAGATGATTACAAACCTCGCTATCGAGTTGCTTAACGAGCAGAGTCATTTTCTGCATCATCAAGCGCGGAACAAGTTCAGAGAACTTGACTAGAAATGTGGAAACTGATTTCGGACCTTTTGTGTCGTTACTGTTAAACTCCTTGTTACTTAGTTCTCGAAGAATGTCGTCGGAGAGCTGCGAATAATCGTATTGCTCATAGAGAATTTGCAAAAATTCCGCAATGACTTCCGACAGGTGGTCATAGTACGTCAAATTTTGAATCAGAGAAGTCTGAGCACCTGTATATTTGCAATATTAGCTGACCTTTCTCTCTCAGATTGATTGTCCACAAGAATCCTACCAAATCCGTGTCCGTGATGCTTAATGGCAATGCAAAGCACCTTATAGACGTGCATTTTAAGCGTGGCATTCTTGATATTGCTCTCGTTCTCCAGAATTAGGTAGGCCGGGCGGGTATATAAGCTAATAAAAAGATCTCGTTCGGACGTCGTAACAAATAGCTTGGTAAGCTTGAGCTTTTGGACCTTGCACATTGTTTGCAATGCAGTTTGCAAAAAGTCAACAATAGCCTTATTGTCCAAGGCGTTGCTATCTGTAGTCTTGTTCTTTACCCGGCCCTTGGAGACGCTGCCTTGAGGCCTGGCGTTCTCCACTGCGGCGACAGTCCACTGCACTAAGAAGCTATAAACTTCCAGAAGCAGTTTATGCTGCAAAAACAACTCATGTTCATCAGACTCAATGATATTGTTCGTAATTTCTGTTTGCGCTGCCAAGCCTGAGACGATCACGTCCGTGAGTCTCGCCTTGCAAGATGAAGACAACCGAGCGAAATTCCTGTCAAACGTCAGTCAACTGAAATCGACAGAATTAAGCCATAGCATAAACTAACAGCAATAAAATCTCCAAAGTCTCAAATGCATTGAAATCCAGAATTGCCGAGGGGTTGAGCGTGATATCCTCGATAACGGCATCCAACAAGTCATCAGGGTCGTCGGGCAGAGCATCGTCGGAGACTAATGACTTCGGGTCTGACAGGTACGCTGTCAGATGTTCCGACAGATCAAAATCATCCATAGTCGCGGTGGTAACAAGATATCACTGAATCGAGGAGGGACGCAAAAGGTGCAAATCGTTGTCCAGGTCGCTCCAGGAAGAGACGAGGTTCGCGTTGTTTTATTTACGTTGGGACTTTTGGGCCGTTGTCAGGGCAATGAGCAGCTGTCAAAACACGCGTTTGAACTCAAACTGAACCCAGGTCGACCAACGCGACTGTTAGTGGCCACCACAACATACTAGCATGCAAACATTCCCTGCCCTATGAATTGTGGCCAACAGATATCGTATTATAGCTTGAACCAATTTGTTATTTTGCTAGGTTTACCGGTTTTTGATTTCCCTGTCACTCCCTCACGCGTCCTCAAGGAACGATTATGACTCCGTCCAAACAAACAGAAACAGACTCCAGCGTGGAATGCATTACAAGCGTGCAAGATGCTGAAGTGATTGAGGCAGCTACGGCAAAGGAGATACATCTGGGTTTGAAAAAAGTCGATCGCGATTCTACAATCATCCAAGAACCGACTGATTGCGACGAGAACGAGTCCGAAGCAAGCAACCATGATGCGGCAGAGACTGAGATTAAGATTCCTGCAAAGCTATCCCAAAGCCTCTTTGCTACTGTTCACGATGAATCTGACGACCAAGCTCAGGATGATAACGCGCCTGAAGGATCTGACAGAGAAAACGAGGACGGCGGTGTTGACGAGCTTGAAGAGGAAGAGGAGGAGGAGGAGGAACTCGACGACGACGACGATGACGATGATGACGGCAAGTTTAGTCCACAATTAGCAGAGGAGTTAGAGTCATTCAATCGTTCATTTAAAGGCATATCCAAGCGGTTTCGCTTAGTTGACAGGATCGGCGAAGGTTAGTTTGAGATCTGTCACGGCAGTTTGTCACCACTAACATTCTCATAGGTACTTTCAGTACTGTTTACAAGGCTGAAGATTTGGAGTATGACCTGTACGACAATTGGTGGGACCGGCCAAACAATGGCGATTTGGATAGTGAATCTCCAGCAAAGAAGCAAAAACTGTCTCATCCCGCTTTAGCACCGAAGAGATATGTCGCGATCAAGAGAATATGCGTCACCAGCAGCCCGCAAAGAATAATGAATGAATTAGTACTTCTGCACAAGCTTTCAGAAAATAGCTCGAAATGCGAATCAATCGCGCCTCTGATCACTGCGTTTAGGGATCAGGATCAGGTGGTGGCCATACTACCGTACTGCAAGCATATGGATTTTAGAGTAAGTGGTTTTCACGGGACTCTCATTTATTCAGCAGCCTTCTTATATCGACTAGCTCTTCTTTCGCGACCTGCCTTTGCGCGAATTCAAATATTATTTTCGTTCTCTCTTTAGCGCGCTTGAACATGTTCACGCAGAAGAGATTATGCACAGAGACGTGAAGCCAACGTAAGTCCGAGTCGTCCAGATCCTTTCAAGTTCAATTTACTGAATGGCAGCTAGGAATTTTTTGTACGATGTCGGTAAAAGGCGTGGCTCCTTGGTAGACTTTGGTCTTGCGGAGGTACGTACACGTGTAGTTATAATTAATTACGTCTACTACTGACACTTCCGTGACCAGTCTGAGTTAATGGACCCGGCCGTGTGCTCGTGTAGACAGGCAAAGGGAAATGAACATGTGAGACGTATGAGCGAGAGGCAACTAGCGACTGGGTATTTGAAGGTCGATACTCGGTAAGCTGGCCTAACTGAACATTCTGAATGCATTATCAGGAGTCTAACATGCGCACTCGCGCAATTGCAGTCCTGGACGACGTGCCAATCGGGCAGGAACAAGAGGATTTCGAGCGCCGGAAGTTATTTTTAAATGTCTCAATCAAAGCACGAAGATAGATATTTGGTCGGCTGGTGTGATTTTGCTTTCAATCTTGACGAACCGCTTTCCATTTTTCAATTCGACCGATGACGTTGACGCTATGATCGAAATTGCCACTATTTTTGGAAAGCAGAAGATGTCCATGTGCGCCAGAGTGCATGGTAAGAGAAACAATGGGTGTAGGAGGAAGACATTGTAACTAACATAGCTTGCAGGTGCCACATTTGACACGACTATCCCGACCATTCCAGACCAGGGATTCAGCTTTGAAGAAATAGCAGAGTGGGCGCTCACTGCTCTTGGCGCGGATGAGACTGAATCGGAGATCCTTCGCCATAAATTTGCGACTGAGCAAGACTACGTGGACGCGTTTGACCTTTTGCGACGTTGCCTGGATGTCGACTTCAGGCAACGGATTTCAGCGGCGGAGGCGCTACGCCATCCGTTTATTAAATCTCTTGAGGACTAGCATTGCAAGTGAGAACTGCATTAACGGATTTGTTTGTATTATTTGACTGCGCCATATCGAAGTGTATATAGGATTAGGTATCATAATGAAAAAGTTACTATGAGGATTTGCTGACGGTCTCATCATGCTATCCAATGAAATACTATAATTTCACATATTATACTGTATTTACTTTTTGGCAAGTCGCCTAACCTTTTGAAATCCATAAATCTACAAGATACAGACAACACATTCGAAAAACCAACAATCATAAAAGCACAATGAGACTTATTTATGCAACAAGCTCAACGACACCGCCAGCCGCCTTGATCTTCTCCTCAGCGAGCTTGGACACATATCGCGCCTTGATGATGACCGGAGTCTCGGGCAGTCTGCCCTTGCCGAGAACCTTGCCGAATCCGAGGGCCAAGGTGTCGATAACCGGGGCAACATCGCTCGACTCGGACAGGTACTTCTCCCGCGACTCGGCAGGGACAAGAGTCCACAGCTTGTCGACATTGATAGTGGGCTTCCAGAACTGCATAAGAACGTGTGAGTATGCAATCTTCAGATAATGCACAAATTCCTTCGGGGGGGATTCAACGTACGTGGCTCTTCTGCTTGTGGAAGTATCTCATACCGACTTTACCGAAGTAACCGGGATGGTACTTGTCGAGATTCGTTCGGTGGTGGTGCATACCACCAGCAAGACCACGTCCACCTAGAAGTCATCGAATCAGAAATTGTCGTCTCTTAGATAAAAAGCGCCGTTCCGCCGCCATTCACTGCTGCTCGATAAAGTCGAACAGTTCGACAGTGACTGAACCGGACAATAAAGCTCTAGAAGGATAATTACCGGGATGTTTGCGGTGCTTTCCGACACGACCGTGACCGGCTATAGCGAAATGTTAGTCGCTGGATATCTCAGGAGCGGAGGACAGTAGCGCGCCGAAGCTGGCGAGATGCCCCCCTAGATCAAGTGCAGTAAAGGAATGCATACCCGAAACGTGTCCTCTGAGTTTCCGTGTCTTGGTGGTTCTTGTCGGCATGGTGGTGGTGATGTGGGAAGCGTGAACAAGCTACTGTCGCAGGGCGGGAAGCAGAGTCGTCGAGCCGTATCCAAAGTTGTTGTTGCCATCAAACCGCGGGCCAGCAAAATGACCGCTTAGGGTTGGACGGCCCAAAACAGAAAAGACAGTCACGCGCCAGAATTTAGGGCTCGGTGACTTAGGGCTTTTTTTGGCCCGCGTGCGGCGCGTTGGGAGTTTGGCATCTCTAAACCTTAAACCGCGAAGTCGCGTCGAGGCGCGTCGCGTTGCAGCTCAGAACTGCGTCGCGTGCACTATCCTGCTCACTCGTTGTTCTCTAATCAGTACGCATTGTCAGCGGTTTAGTTACAATGAGCGCACCACCATCCGTCCCGGGACCGAATGCGTTTACCTCGTCGTGGCCAGAAGAGTCGGAGTATGCTGTTGGCGACGCGATTTCGACCATGACGCCTGCTCTAACACGATCCATGTCCGGCATGCCGCTATCTCCACCATCTACGCCTCCGGATCAAATCACAGTCTGGCTGGATCCTGCAAGCGAAGTTGAGGCCGATGACACAGTCAGTCACGACGAAGACGTGCCGCCCAGTTCCAGTACCGACGACAAGGCTCTTCTTGTCACTCCTGCGGCTGCCATTCAATCCACCCTCGCATCGCCTCCAGCTATAGGCCTAAGCACTCCGGCAAATGCGGATTTGGCCATAAAGTTTCCTCTCTCACCTTCTCCAAGCGGCAAGCGAATCAAAAAGAGAAAGCGGTGCGAAATCGAGGTCAAATCTGATTCATAATTACAGGATTTGGAGTTTTGATATTTGGGCGCAGGGAATCAATTTCAAAATGGTCTACAGTTATATATTGTACAATAATTATACATACATAAATCGGATACATAGGGGTCACTTCAATATAGAACAATTTAGCTTGAACTACGCTCGACCACTTGCGGTTTGCCGGATAGCAAACAGCCTCTTGTTCCATCCTTTAACTAGACTAGTCAAGCACGAGGAGGACCTTGACTTCCGCCAGCGTTCTAGGAAACACTGTCCGTGGGAACTCAATGTTATCGATAATCGCGCGTTCAACCATGGAGAAATCTTTCACAAATACTTTTGCGGCCGATTGAATAATGGAGTTTCCCAATCTTGGCGACGACAATCGTTGTAAAAGCTGTTGGGCATCCATGAGAGCGGAAGGGAGGAATTCGTCCAATGCGATCGATAGTTCTGTTATTTTGGTGTCTTGGAATTGTTCAAGAGACTGGACCGATACCTGGTACATCAGGTTAACACAAGGTGATATATCATGATGAAAACTAAATCCTACTCACCCCTTCGGGTTTCTGCTGTAGCGCCACTAAAGTGGCCCTCAACGAAGAATCGTCTAAAAATTTGTCGTGCAAAAGCGCTATTAGTTTGCTGACATGGTCGCTCACATGCCGGTCGTACTCTGCTAATTTAGATTTCGTGAACGAGAACAATTGCAAGACAGACTAGACATTACAGATTGTTAGATACCTAGCGCTAGTATACTCAACAAGCGCACTGTACTCACTTTGGAGGCGTCGAAGCAGTTAATTAAAAACATATGCTTTTCTACCTGTTTGAGGGAGCTGCTATCCGACATTGTAATGCAGCTGGTAAGGTAAGGCTCCAGTGCTTCTTCGATAATCTTGCCAAACTCTTCGTCCCGGCTCTTCTGATCGGTGTTGAAAGACGTGTCAAAGGAACTCATGAGAATCTTCATTTCCGACAATGCTCCTTGGAGAAACTGCGGCGGCTGCAGATCTAGCGTTACTTCCGGCAAATCTGTCTGGAGAACATGCGTTCGCGTCTTCAGCGTTCTGTGAAATTGGTTCATGGCTGAGGTTTCGAGCACTCTCAGAACATTAAGCATCTCTGATGAATCGTTCAAGTATTTCGAAAAGATCGATCTATAAAATACAAGTAAATTGTAGATTTTGAATGCCAGACTGGACTCTATGTTTCCAGCTAGTATTTGGTCTATTCGAGACTTCAGCGGCTTGCATATGGCATGCATATTCTTGTCTGTAAGTTCGCGAACTGTTTCCTTTAAGTCAAACTGGTCCGCCCAAGGCTCACTCGCTGCTCCTTCCTCTAGTCCCTGGATTATGTTGGAATCGTCAGAGACAAAAAGAAGCTCCAGGATTTCTTTTTCGTTGACCGTTTCTGAATGCGTCCACGCGAGCATGTCACCAATATAGCGGAACGGATCGTAGGCCACAAGTTCAATTGGTTTCGACCCTTCAGTAAGAGCCTCGATAAACTCTCGCAGCACGATCTTCTGCCGAATTTCAGATAACCCATCCAGACACGTCTGAAGCAAAGATGGCCGCTCGGCAAGAACGCCCAAGCAGCGGCGAATTGTTCGTCTATGCTCAATGTCGTCGACTGATACACTTCTGATTTCTCGCTGGACAAAATAGTACAGCCTGTCGACGGCCAGGTCTATGTCTTTCGATATAGAGTCCATGATCTCCTCTCTATATGATATTAGTTCAAAACCGCAAGCAAGGTCAAGGGTTGAAAAAACACACCCCATAACCGGGTTTTCGCTTGCAAGCAGAGCCTGGCAGTCCGCGTAAATTTCCTTCGCCTTGTAAAAAGTGTCGAAGAAATCCTTGTCGATTTTTTTGGCCGATGACCGCAGGGTTTCTATTTCAGAAGGTGACAGTATGAAATGAGACTGCACGGCATCCATCAGAGCCTGTTTGGCCTGTATTTCTTCCTTCGATGAGGACAGCTTGTCTTCGTCAATGAATAAATCTTTCGTCAATGCTCTTGATTCCTCCACGCTTTGAGTGAGCTCGTTCACCAAACTGTTCATATTCGTGATAGATAGCCCAATTGTCTCTAGTTGCTGTGTAGCTCGTACATGTCAGTGCTGATTTATGTGATGGAGACATGAAGCGCATCCCATACCATTGCGATATTGGAAAACTGTTCTAGTACTTGGCCGTTGGCCTCAATCACTTCTGCCTCGACATTGGCTCGGAATTGTCGTCGCATCTCGGGCGTGTTTTCCTGGATGCGTTCGCCCAGCAGCTCCAGCGCGTCGCGTATGCTAGAGTCACTGTATGACGTAGACAGGATCTCTGAGAGCTTCAGCGAGAGCACGTTGGACCGAGATGTGCTCGACACCGACAGCGCTTTTGGCGTCGTCGCGACGGCATCTTCGGCGGTGATAAACGCGTCATCTCCATCAAAAAGCTCGGTCATTTGGAGAAACTCGGCGGGCCGCTGCGAATGCGGATCAGACGGCCAATTGCGACAGTGGAGTGCGTTGTTGCTAGAGTAATATCTCGCAGCCAAATATTGATACGTGAACGTTTATCGCTGCAGCCGCACTCAAGACAGGTCCAAGGCAATTGCCAACTGACAGATATATTTTCATATTTCCTCGTACGCAGTTCTACTACTGAATTTTAACTGTAGCAGATGTACAAGTATAAGGCTAGAGAGAGCAATTCCTGCACATAAAGGCCGAATTAGACTGGGTAGCTTGCCGGTTAGCTGTGACTAACTGCATCCCGCTGTCGGGTTGGGCAAGTGGCAGGGTCCCACAGGCACCACGACTGAGCACGGCTCACACAGGCTACTTTCGTCTATTGTAGTGTTTCTGTCTAAGACGCAAACATTGCATTCTTAGGCGTTTTTCGTTTGCATGCAATAAACCAACATATATTCCGAATGGAGACTAAAAGTCGAGAGGACAGAGATGATTAGCATTAGACAAAGTCCCAACGTCAAGACGCGCTCTCTCCCAAGCGGCAATTCCCAACCGCTCTCCCCACTGCTGATCCACAGGTATCTACATCGCGGTACAGCAATCTAGCTCCTCTCTGGCGTGCAGTACGAGCAGGTTGCAGTGGCAGAATGGCCACAAACGACATCCTTGCCTACGTCTTGGGCAGTGACGACCCCATCTACCATTATCTGCGGTCCAATGACAGGAACTTATACCGCGGGCCAGACGTCGAGGCCAATTACGAAGACTTCGGGCGCTATCCCGCGCAGAATAATTCGTATATGGCCTCTTCTGGCCAGTCGTCTTCTGCCGGTTTGCCGTCCGTTTTCAGTGATCCGGGTGCGTCTGAGCGCCTGTACGACGACGAAGATCATGATGAGCCATCCCCGGATCTCATCCTAGAGCGTCCGAATACGTACTCTGCCAATTCACCGACCATTGAACGTGACTTTGGTGCACCTCCTATACTACCGGATGTATCCGTGACGACCGACGAAGCTGAGGAGCAAGACGACGTTCCGCCGACAAGCCTGTACGGGCCGCCACGACCGTCCATGGGACGTACGTCGTCACTATCCATAGCCGCCACAACCCAAACAGGCCGCTACCGTCGGAACGGCGAATACTGGCACCCGTCACCAGCAGAAATGTCATATCGATATATGAATAAGTCACTGTTTGGGCCCCATGGATCTGCAACATTTCCCGCGCCACCTCGGCCAATGGAACTTCCGGCTCCACCCGACAATATAAGTCCCAGGCCGCCGAAGTGGATCAACCTGGAGTCGTCATACGTAGGAAACACGACGGCAAGTCTGCCAGAAGGAATACGACTGCCTGTTCCACCGTCAAGGGTGGAGGAGCCTGTGCGTCCACGGCCACAGAACAGTCTTCCGGACGCTCGGATCAGACTTAACGATGCTCGAAATCTTGCGGAGTGGCGGTGGGCTAATGTTATAAATCTCGACAACTTTCTTACAGAGGTTTGCGAGTATTATAATGACAAGGGCATATACAACATAATAACGACCAGGATCGTCAATCTTGCAACACTTGCGTTTGTCACCGGGTTTGCAACATATCTCACGTCGTGTGTGAACTACTCCATGCTAAGGCATAGTCATACGTTAGCGGAAGTCCAGGTACCTCATTGCATGTCTCATTTGGGAGGTTTTACAACATTTTGCCTATGGCTTTTGAGTTTTGCTTGGTTTGGCTTACTCGCCTGGTATATAATCGACATTCGGCGATTGCTTCATATTCAAGAGTTTTACGATTATTTGCTAGGAATCTCAGTACGCGATATCCAAACAATTTCTTGGACACAGGTCGCGGATCGGTTGATGGCCTTGAGAGACGACAATCCTCTGACATCTGCAAAGGTGGAACGCAAGTACATCGGCCATGTCTCAAAACAGCGGATGGAGGAGCGCGACATTGCGCACAGGATAATGAGGAAGGACAATTACTATATCACAATGATCGACAAGGAGATTCTTGATCTGAGTATCCCGCTTCCATTTTGCCGCAACTTGAAGTGGCTCACAGGCAGTCTGAAGTACAATCTGGATCGATGTATCATGGATTATGTGTTCAACAAGCAGGGACAAGTCAACTCCGTGTTTCTCGATCGCACCAAACGGGATGAATTATCAAAGGCGTTGCGTCGTCGATTTATTTTCGTAGGAATATTGAATTTAATATTCGGGCCTTTCTTGATGGTTTACCTGGCCTTGCTGAACTTCTTTCAATATTTCGACGTAAGTCATTTGCCTTGAGTTAAGTTTTGAAGTAAGATGAGTTCCCTCTAACATACAAAATAGGAATACTACAAGAATCCTGGCACGATCGGCACACGCCAATATAGCAACCTGGCAGAGTGGAAATTCCGCGAGTATAACGAGCTTTATCACGTATTCCGACGTCGACTCGATCTCAGCCACTATTTTGCGACGGAGTACGTGAACTCATTCCCGAAGACAATGACCAACCAGATTCTTCGGTTTGTCGTTGTTGTCGCCGGGGCATTTGCGGCGGTTTTGGCTGTCGCGTCGATTGTTGACCCAGAATTGTTCATGTTTGAGATCACGGAGGATAGGAACGTCCTGTTCTATATCGGCGTCTTTGGTTCATTGCTTGCTGCCGCGCGCAGCATGATTCAGGACGAACGGCTCGTGTATGACCCGGAAGCCAATCTGCGGTATGTTGCTGATTACACTCACTACCTACCGCCAGAATGGAAGGAAAGGTTGCACACGGAGGAAGTGCGGAACGAGTTCACTTCGTACTATTGCCTGAAGATCGTGCTTGTCCTGCAGGAAATGCTAAGCATGGTTCTGACGCCGTTCATCCTCTTATTTTCGCTGACAAAGTCGTGCGACAACATCATTGATTTTTTCAGAGATTGCTCAGTGTTTGTGGATGGGTTGGGATATGTCTGCATTTTTGCCGTGTATGATTTCAGCAAGACGCCCACACATAGAAACTCCGCTTAACGTGGGGTTGCGTTTGAAATGGTCGCTTGGGTTTTACGGGGTTTTGTTTTTTGTTGGTTTGGTTTGCATACATATGATCATGGAGTATTTGCGTTGTGGCAAGCGCGCTGTGGGTTTCTTAACATCAGCAATATACCTCTAATTACTCGAAATGTCATTCTAAGCGATGTCGTGTCTATCGACTTTATAAAATAATACTACTGAGATCGATCCAGGGCATCCGCTTTACGTGTGCGCTCTTTTTCACAGCCCACTCGTCAATACTACCCTGAGAAATCGCCCAGCGCGGTTCTTGTTGTTCATCAGCGTCATCGCTCTTCGTTTTCTGTAGGGCGTTCATGTTCAAGAGCGCATCTACGACGTCGTCTTGCTTTATACCGGTCGCCTGTGATATCCCGTTGATTGAAACCCTGCCGTCCTTCACGATCCGCGGCATCACGCGCACGATCGAAGTGGACCAGTACAGCAAATAGCTCTTGAGCCCGAGATCGGACAGCGGCTTTTCTGGAGAGCCCAACTCGCCGTCCAGCAGCGACAGTTGGTACGAGAAATCAATGAGCAGCTGTCCCAAGCCCTGGCTTTGATATGGCGGGAATATAAAGATGCACGCCAGATTATTTTCGTCCCATGATATCTTCTCCTTGGAAAAGAATCCGACGGCCTCTTCGATTTTCGGCGACGTGTGATGGAAGAGGACGTAGAACTTGAAGCGCTCAACGGCATAGTAAATGGACTTTGTGTCTAGAAAGAGCTTCGCGAGAATAGATAAACACTGGCAATACAGCTGCAAGAGAGTCAGAAGGAATCTGCTGGTTCAGGAAAGTAATATTCAGTATTACCTTATCCTTCTCACCGTCGACCATGCGAATGGAGAAATCATTCTTCTGGTACACCAATTCACCAGGCGGAGTAAATGTTCCACTGCACGCGATCTGCAGAGTCGAGTAAGCAGGTGAGACTAGAATGGATCCGAACGGCAAACAGAAAAGATCATACCAAATGCTGGCCCATATCTGAAACGACGGAGGTGTACTTGAAGCATCTATTGCACACGTAGAGCTTGTCTGTCGCTACATCATGCTTTCGGGCTGTTCCATTGCTGTCTTCGGATAGCTGAAGGAAGGGCATCGCGTACCACGCGTCGAACTCGAATTCGTCGCCAAATACGACCGTCTTCACATTACGCGTATCCTCAAGGGCGCCGGGGGAATCGTCGGCGGCTGCCGCAGCAGTCGGAGGCGGTGTGGACGAGAACGACGCAGGAATAGTGGCAGGCGCTGACGTACGACGAGACGACCGGCCGCCGGCTGACGTAGGGGCGGGATACCTCATCTCATGCTCTGTGACCGACGCGCTACTTTTCGGATCCGCGCCTCAAGCAAGCAGGAGAATTGTTACAGGTCTAGCGGACTCGCTCCAAGCAACAAGGCAGCCGCATGGCCCTGGATCGCTCGCTGGTTGTTTTGCGATTTCGAATGAGGAATTGGACCCGTCGGAGAAAGCAGCTGGGCTTCAAGCCACAACAACCATGTGGAGCCTAGCCGACTAAGCATTACACGGGTTTACCATTTACTTCTACGAACCAAACAAAATCTCATTCGTTTCAGTCACGACGAATCCTGATGTCACTCCTCCCGGTGTCATCAAACTTGCATCATCATATCTCTTCTTAATTTAGGAACAGAATGAAGTGAAGGAACTCTGATCACACCTTCATAGCCCCAACATTTCGTATCCGGTACTCTCAGAATAGCAGTGTTTCGCATGCAATCCATCCAAGGCATGTCTCTTATGGCGGTAATCACAAAATTAGAATCGAAGCACGCATAATCGCTATGCTGATCACCATGATGAGGGTCCCTGCGCCTTTCCTACACGGAGATCAGCTATGTAGATCTATCCTAAAACAGCGGGTGCCTAAACGCAGCGATTCCGAGGAGGCGCACTGCTGGCCAATTGACTTTGAACATTCCAAACATGAATATAAAATACTTTGTTCGGTTTCGGTACACTGTTCCTGCTGCATCAAGATTCACGTGACGCATATTCAAGTGTGACCAGTGTCTATGCGGGCCCATAATTGTCATCTCCATTTGATCAAAAAACCGCGACATAATCGAGGCAACACGGCTAATATCCAAGTCCAGAACGAGAGTGAAGACTATTGTTAGCCAGAGAATTAGAATGTGGCATGTAATATGGCAAGGGCTTGGTAGATGTCCAGTTTCATGACGTATCGATGACGCTGCCTGGGGAACGTTTGTTGACGCGTTCCTCGTGACGCGTGCGACATGCCCCCGATATTTGACCACCGCCCTTTTGTGCGATGTCACGTGCATTGTGCCTGTCAGTTAATCGAGTTCCTAACGCGGCCGCGATGACGGCGGCGAAGGGAATGGGGGAAGTGCTGATCTGGGTTGGCCTCGGCCAATCAAGTCCAGCGCCGGCGTCGTCGAGATGGCCGGCGGTTGGGGACGAAAGCGTGACGCATTCCTTGAAGCCTAAAGGTCGGGTCACCACCATTGATCTCTTCCCCGAGACTCAATCTCACTGGCCCGGGCGAGGAGGAACATGCAGATCGGCGGCCCCTTCAGGCGGGAAGGTTCGATCCTGTTCTGTTTAGGCAATGCTCGTTCTCCGGACCTCAGTTTCGAGGTACCCGGGTGTTAGATTGGTCGTGAGAATGCATCGAGGAGCGTCGAGAGATATTTAAATGTCGTCCTGTCCACCGTCCATGGTCTGAATTCTGTGTCTGTTCACTCAACCTACTATATTGCTTACTTTTACTCTGATACTCAATTGAAATGTCCGGGAAGCTTCACGATATCAAAGACAAACTCACCGGCAGAACGTTAGTTCTCACGCTTGATTCCCCTGTTTGCCTTGATAGGACCTGAACTGACTCGATGTTCACCTCCAGCCGTGCCGATGAGTCGCAGAGTGCGCAGGAACGTCAGCAGGAACGCCAGCAGTTCGGCGAGGATACGGGACTTGGGTCGACCATGGGCTCGTCCACTCGCTCCGGCCAGCAGTACGGCGGCACCATGGCCGGCGGATTCCCGTCCGAGGGTCAGCAGGGACAGCAGGGCGCATACATGCAGCAGACCTCCCAATACGGCTCGGCCGCTGGCAGGCAGGGCCAGACTGGCGGTCTCGGAAACGAGCCTGCTCAGATGCAGCAGACGTCGCAGTACGGCTCGCGTGACCAATCCGGCCTCGGCGGCGATTCGTCCCGTCAGTTCGAGCAGCAGCAGAAGTCGGCGTTCCCGTCTGGCGGCGGCGACGACACCATGGGGTCGACCCGCGGAGCGCAAGGCTACGGCGGCGACATCGTCGGCGACGAGTCCTTGAGCGGACGCCAGCAGGGTGCTGGTCTTCAGAGCGAGCGCGGCGCGTGGGGCGCCGGCGAGAGCCTGTCGGGTGCGGACGAGGGCCTCGGTGGACAGCAGCAGTCGTTCGACACCTCCGCGACCGGTGGTCGCACGCGCAAGCAGGAGCGCGGCGCGGAAAGGCAAGAGGAGTATCCACCTGGCTTGCCTTAAGTGGGATGCCTTTCACGTTCAAAGATAGGTATCTGTGGTCATCCGGTCTCTTATTATTGTCTCTATGCGCTGGCTACGTGTGCCGTTTGTCGGAGAAAATGTCAGGGAATAGGAAAATGTTATGTAACTACAGTGAATTAAATTCGTGATTATCTCATTCAATTCCATCTACCAACAATGGTCAAATATAAACAACTATTCATAAAGTACACTTGGCAGCTAAGCCATAATATTACACAGCAACTCTTGCATATCTCGCGTATCAACGAAAATCACAATCCCAGTTAAACTCCGACATATCCCAAATATTGAACAACTATAAACAGAGAAAATGAACAAATTGGAAGAACACAGGTTCGTGTCACTTATGACGCGGACACTGCGACTAGCTTTTGGCGTTTGGAAACCGGCTGCAGTTGATGCGGTGGAGCCGGTATGAACAGGAGCTCTCGGGAATGTTGCTGCTGGAGGTGGTGAAACACCAATGGCGCACTGCTGTTGAAGTACATTGGCGAGGCGGTTTTCGTGATGGTCGTGGCGCTGGGCAAGTTCGTGATGACTTGCAGGGGAGGAAACGGATCGTCGTCCATGTCGGCCATGAGATTTCGTTTCAGTTTCGTCCGCGCGATGGGCGGGGACAACACAAACGACGACGACGGCGACGACGACGGGGTGGCCCCTAGGTTCTTCAAAGCCTCACCCGAGACGGACTTCTTGGGCGTCACCGACATGGGCTTTTTCTGCTGTTGTTGGCCCTTCTTAGTCGGCGTGGCCGGAATCACCGTCTGCCGCATGAACAGGCCGGCCTGTCTGTGTCTTAGATCCTCGACCCACGCGTCGCAGTCGCTCTCGATGTGGTAGTCGATCACGCCTTTCCACGCGCTCGCGGGGCTCGGCATGGCGTTGTTCACAAACACGACGACGCCGCCGTGCTCGTGCACGGCCTTGGCCGCCGCGCGCACGAGTCGCTTGATGCCGAGCACTTTCAAAGACGTGCCGGCGATGATGAGGCAGGTCGGCCGCGAGCGCAGGTCCGACGAGATACATCGGCCGATGGTGTCGCCGTCGGGGTGTTCTTCGCCGTAGAGAACAATGTTGGGCTGTTTGGAGGCCGTTAGTATTGCAATTGGCTTACATAAAAGTATGTGGCTTTGGGAATATGTACTCTGAGGAGTCCGATTCCAGGACATCGTTTCCCTTGACTTGTCCTTACTTCAGCTATTGGTCAGGTTAGCTAGAAGTTCACAAATTGAATAAGAGTGGGAAACATGAGATACCTTTCTCGGAACAATTTGGGCATTCAGGAATATATCCGCCTTCCAGCGTTTCCATGTCGTCGTTGCTCCACGCAAACTTTGTCGAACACAGCGTGCACTTGAGCTCGTGGATGTTGCCGTGCAGCTGCACGACGGCGGCCGTCTTGCCCTCGACGCCGATGCGCAGGTCCTCCTGGCTCTCAAGGCCGTCGATGTTCTGCGTGTAGCACCGCAGCAGCCGGTTCTTGTCGTGTAGGAGCTTGATGAACTTGTGGATCGGCGTCGCGCGCGCGTCGAGGATCCGACTGCGCAGTCGCGCCATGAACGTGCAGAACACGGACGTTGAGAGTGGGTTATTAAACAGAATTGAATCAAATAGCTCGGCGCCCTTGACGACGGCCTGTGGGTACTCTTTCTTGACCATTTGGTAGAGCCCGTTCTCCGAACGGAAATCCTAACACAAACAAACGTGAGTCTTCACTCGCCAATTGCACGAAACCGCGTCAATTTGCAGCGAAAAAAAATACATACAGGAATGCCAGCATTGCACGAGATTCCCGCGCCCGTGACGAAGAGTATACGGCGCGCTTTGGCGACGGTGCTCGCGACCTCGTCCAAGCCTTTGGCGACGGCTCCATCCTCGCGCGCACGGTCCAGCCGCAGCTGGATGGGCGTGTCCTGCCTCTGCGCCGCCGGCTTGTTTACTGAAGGCGGCATTGCATGCGCGTATGGCGTTGTCACCAAAAAGGGGTGTATTGGGGGGCACGGGGGACGGGGGCAGGAAATGCGCGGGATAATTGGGTGACGAGGTAGCTTCTTCTCGCGTGTTGTGTTGTTTTGATTTTGTGTTTGCCGATGCGGCTCGCTGATTCGCGAAATGGATTGCGTATCCGTCAAGGAGTGCTAGTGTTATGCAGAAATGCCGACTTCATGCGACTTTCGCATTAATTACGCGTTTCCAGTCGTTTCCGTAACTTGAGTGTGGAGACAGTCGTAGCATGATGCGATCGAGTCAACTCCGTACGCGTTAAGGACAGATCGCCGGGACCGAACTACGATCATGACATTACCAACAAAATTCCTTCAATAGGCAAGTCCCAATGACTCAACTCCCAACGTTACTTATGACGCACCAGCAAGACATACACCATCAGCTCTACAAGCCAGCAACAACAACTAGTACAACCTCAACCAGCAATGGCCTGGCGCTGTTCTGCGACCTCGAACGCCGGTCTGATTGACAACCTGACGACGTCGAATCTGCTGTCGACCCCGCGCGTGATCGCGGCCTTCCGGGCCACGGACCGCGCGTTCTACTCCCCGCGCCGGCCGTACGAGGACGCGCCCCAGAGCCTCGGGTTCGGCGCGACGATCTCGGCGCCGCACATGCACGCGGCCGCGACGGAGTCGCTGCGGGACTACCTCGTGCCCGGCGCGCGCGTGCTGGACGTCGGATCGGGCTCGGGCTACCTCGTGGCGGTGTTTGCGCATCTCGTGATGCCGGGCGGGACGGTGTACGGGATCGAGCACATCAAGGAGCTGAACGACGCGGCAGAGGAGCGGTTTCTGAAGGCAGAAGGAGACAAGGGAAAGCAGATGATTGACAACGGCAACGTCGTGTTCAGATGCGCCGACGGACGAAAAGGATTGCCGGGCGAGCTCTTTGACGCCATTCAGTACGCCTTCTAACTTTGTAAGTTGCATTTTGGATAGAGTGCAGTAACTAACAAACGAAAAGCATCGGCGCAGCCATACCGGCCGTGACCGATGAACTGATCGCACAGCTCAAATCGCCCGGCAAGATGTTTGTCCCGGTCGGCTCGTACCACGAGAACCAGTACATCTACGAGATATCAAAGGACAGCCAGGGCAACGTCACGCGGCACCAGAAGTTTGGCGTGTCCTACGTGCCGCTCGCGGACGCCGACTATTACTACTCACGCGGATCGAAGCTAGTAGTCTAGCAACTTCCACTCGCTAAGTTGAGGCAAACACAACACAATTCGTCGCTCGCTGATCAGCAACTCAGACAAATCGTCCTGTAATAGGATAGCAATAATGCCAACACAGTTTACAAAACTATTGAAACAAACCGGCATATTTTCGAATCACCACAAAAAATGCAGAGTAGTGATAGAACCCCACTGTGGCAATTACAAGAGCAGTTGCACAACAGCCAAAACTCGAGAGACACACTCGAACAAAATAAATTTCAAAGAATCAAACCAACGAACAAAAACAAAACAAAGAGATTAGAAATATATGCGGCAATGAAGAACTCGCTAACCGTGGTAAGCACCATACATTGAGACCATTGGTTCCGGAGCCAATGAGTCCCTGTGATGGAATAAAGAAAACTCGACCCTTGTCTGCTGTTTCCATATGATACTGTATGTCTATGAGCTAAAATCCAGAACCCGAAACCATAAAACAAATCCACAATACACGCGTCAGCGCCAAACAAGATCCATTCAAACCCAAACTATTAAGTCGACGACATAGCAAACAAGAAACCATAAGATGCGATGTCATAGGGCTGACATTGTGTTGTCGTGCTCGATTCCGGGCGTAACACTGGATATAAACTTGAGAAAAATGACCAAGTACTGATCGACCCTGACGGCCTCTTCTCGATCGTCGTCTTCCTTCTCGGCCGCATTCTCCGCCGTCACGTCTTCCCACTCCTCCGAGTCCAGCCCGATGCCCTCCATACCGGCGAGCAGGTCCTCCTGGCCCAACCGAGCCCGGTCGTCTTCCTGCTTCGCGGCACGTATTCGGCGCTGGCGGGCTTCGGCGCGGGCCAGCAGCATTTTCATGACCGACGCATGCCTGCAAGGATGGATCGACACCATCGTCATGTGATCGAGAAAGGGAGACGATTCGATGGTCACGGTCCGGTCCTTGTACTCGGAGACGATGTCTTCGAACGTCTCGGACGGCGTGAGCGGACCGCCGGACGCGTTGAAGCCCGAGAGGTACATTTTGGGCACACGGTACGACGTGGAGTATGTGATGTACAAGTTGTATGAGCGATCGGGCAGTGTCGTCGTGGTGGAGACGCTCGAATGTATTCCTGTCGACGAGCCAGCCGGGTTGGCCAGGTAGCCCGAGTCGTCGAGCTCATTCTCGTCCATTTCGTCGATATCCAAAATCGAGTCGTTGTCTTCGTCGGTGGGGTCATTGACAAGCTCGCCGGCTTGCGGCGCTAGGCCTTGTTCCTTCATGGCGGATGCGAGAGAGGGATGCAGTGACGAGGACGGACCCGGTGACGGGCTTTTCGTGGTGGTGTGTGACTTGTAGGAGATTGTCCATCCGTCCTCGTCTTCGGCTTCGTCGTCCTTCGGGTCGGTGCCGCCAGTGGCGCCGTACGCTCCTGCCGTGGCCTGCGCGCGGACGTGAGACGGGACGTGCTTGGTGACCAGAAACTGCTTGTTCGGTGGAAGAAAATCTCGGGTTTTTGAGGGCGAGGCAGCGGACCTGTGTAAAATCACGCGTCAGTTTTGAGTCATCTCGATCCTGAGGATGGTTGGAACCAGAGAGAACGTACCAGGACCAGGTGGGGAACTTGTAGACCAGATAGTCGCCGGCCAGTACAAACTCCTCCGGGGTGATCTCCCCGGTCTGCTTGAATGTCGAAACATGGGACACGGGCGAGAGATACTCCCGCCAGGTGGAGATGGTGGACTGCAGCCGGTGCATGGCGGGGCCGGGGTGGGGGCACTATACTGCAGCGGACAAGCGGGGTTGGCTCACGCGAGACTGCGCGGACGTGAGATAGGCCACACCAAAGCCAGCAGGTGCTCGCAAGGTGACGACTCGAGTGCGGACGGGCGGCAGTGCGGTGGAGACAGAAGAAGGGCGTATGATAAGCCAGGTGGGGTGAGTGGGATGTGATGGCGATGTCGAGACTTGACGAGTGGTGCGGTTTGGCGGGAACGCGGCCCTTAATAGTGTCAGCGCGCTCTTTGGGAGTTCGTCTCGTTGAATCGCATCACACTCAGAACAGAAGCAGGATCATCGCCAATGGCAGCCCGCAAGCGCAAGCAGGCCAAGAAGGCCAATGCAGACGGATCCGCTAGTGCCGGCGTGTCTACTGCGACAGTTGCCGCGAATGGCGTCGAGCCCGTGTCTGCCGTACGCGCGGAGCCTGCCGGCGCTGTTGTTGTCGAGGGCCACCATGAGCACCATGAACACCATGAACACCACGAGGGCAAGCACCGCAAACACCACGGCAAGCCTCGGACGTACCAACGGCGACTCGTGTTTTTTCTTGGTGCGTTCTGCGGCATCCTTATTGCGTGGTACTTTGCCGCTTCGCAGCAATTGGTGTCCCTCGACGTCCTCGGTGATCTGAATCTCGATGCGGTCGCCGAGTTCTTGGACGACGTGAAGGGCAAGCTTCCAATTGGAATTCTGAAAGAGGCGTCGGATATTTCGAATCAGGAGCAGCGTACGCCCAAGACGGAGGCGTTCATGGTTGGAAAGCAGATGTACAGCGAGGGACATCGGGCAAAGTTCCCGGTTGTCATGGTGCCCGGCGTGATCTCAACGGGTTTGGAATCTTGGAGCGTCATGGACACGGACGAGTGCAGCTGCGAGACCCATTTCAGAAAGCGGTTGTGGGTATGTTTTGCGCTCTGAGTGCTGTGTCTAAAAGATCAGGTGAAGACTGACTGTCGCCAATGCACAGGGCGGTTGGAATATGTTGCGAGTAATGCTTCTCGACAAGAATTGCTGGCTGGTATGATCTCTGCCCTCGCCTGGAGCTTGATATGTCAAGAAATGCTGATCGTTCAATGCTTAGAAACACATCATGCTGGATCTTGACACGGGCCTCGACCCGGCCGGCTACAAGGTCCGCGCGGCGGAAGGCTTGGACGCGGCCGACTTTTTCATCACGGGATACTGGATCTGGAACAAGATCCTCGAGAACCTGGCCGCGATATCGTACGACCCCAACATGATGTTTTCGGCGTCGTACGACTGGCGGCTGTCGTACTTGGATCTCGAGCGCCGGGACGGCTATTTCTCGAAGCTCAAGGTCCTCGTGGAAGACAACAAGCGCAAGTTCGGCGAGAAGAGCGTGTTTATTACGCACAGCATGGGCTCGCAGGTCTTTTTTTATTTCTTGAAGTGGGTCGAAGCCGAGGGCGCGAACTTTGGGAACGGCGGCAAGTCGTGGGTGAACGACCACATCGAATCGTTTGTGGATATTTCTGGATCCACTCTTGGCACGCCGAAGGCCATCGTTGCGCTTCTGAGCGGCGAGATGCGGGACACCGTGCAGCTCAACTCTCTGGCCGTGTACGGTCTCGAAAAGTTCTTCTCGCGAGCCGAGCGCGCGTTGATGCTGCGCTCGTTCCCGGGGATCGCGAGCATGCTGCCCAAGGGCGGCGACGCAGTGTGGGGCAGCCTGGGGAGTGCGCCGGACGACTCTGCGGACCAGACCGTCAGCTATGGCAACTTTATTCAGTTCCGGGAGACGCTGTCTGCGTTGTCGTCGCATAACCTGACGACGGCCGAGAGCATCGACTTTTTGTTTTCGCAGTCGCCGCAATGGTTCCACGACCGCGTGACGGAGCACTACAGCTTTGGGCTGGCAAAGACCCGGGCAGAGGTGCGTGCCAACGACGGAGACCCGACAAAGTGGGTGAACCCGCTTGAGGTTGCCCTGCCGTACGCGCCAGACATGAAGATATACTGCCTGTACGGCGTGGGGAAGTCGACGGAGCGCGCGTACGTGTACCAGGAGGAGGCGGACAAGGGCTCGGCGCGGTTGAACGTGTCGATAGCGGCGACGAGTACTACGGTGGATCCCGTCGTGATGGGCGAGGGCGACGGGACGGTGTCGCTGATGACGCACGCGATGTGCCACCGCTGGCGGGACGAGGGCAGCAAGTTCAACCCGGGGTCGTCGCGGGTGACGATCGTCGAGATGATGCACGAGCCCGAGAGGTTCGACGTGCGCGGCGGTGCCAGGACGGCGGACCATGTAGATATCCTCGGACGGACAGAGCTGAACGAGATGGTGCTGAAGATCGCGGCGGGGAATGGGGATGACATACGGGATAGATTTGCGAGCCGACTTGCGGAATACGCTGCCAAGATTGACCTGGGAGACAACTAGGACTACGTGTGAATATTTGACTGTTTGTATATTATTTGTATGTGTGTATGTATTTATGTACAGGACAAAATTATATCATCCGATGATACCCCATCAATTTAGTTTTATCCGCGAGTCAATGTCTCCCACAGGAAACTTTGGCACCACTACCGGCTCTGCACTGATGGTGGTCCTGAAGCGGTGCAAGATGTCGCTGGAGTGCAGGTTCTTGACGTCGATTTCGACGGGCGGCCTGTCGCTGAACTTGATGGTCAGCGTGGCCGGCGCGGTCTTCCTTTCTTCCTTCGTGGCCGGCGTGAACCGGGAGACGACTATCTTTGTCTGGGGGTTGTGGAACTGGATTGACGGCAGGGACTCGCGCCAGAATTTGCTGTGGAGAGGGCGGCGTGAGCGCTATGAACAAGGAGGACTTTGGTAAGAAGGGACAGGACATACCGGGCGCCCATGTGGCCGTCGGAGTTGCGGTACTTGAACGAGAGCGAGACCTCGATGGCGGTGCTGGGCAGGCGCAGCGCGGACTTGCCGGTGGCGATGCGCGTGAGGTTCGCGGACTGGCGCTGGAACCGGGAGCTCATGGCTGGTGTTGGTGGACTCTGTGGTGGTCGACTCTGTTGGTTGGAGGAGTAAAGTGTTTTTGGATGGACGTTCCGAGCACGAGAAGTGCACGTGATATTTCACGTGACAATTCACGTGATGACACGTGACGGTGGCACAAGTGGCGCAGCACAATGGCTCTTTTCCCGAAACGGAAAGGGCCGTCCCGTTTTGGCGATTTTCGAGTTTGTTCCTTTCACTTCAAGACGACGACGAAAGAAAGAAGAAGCGCTTATCGTCAAAACGCCATCGACTTCGACTCTTCTTCTTCCTCGTCATCGTCATCGTCAACTCGCCGTCGACCGTCCCTTGCACTCTCTCACACGACTCCCCACATCATGGCCCGCACCGGCCGCAAGTACTCAAGAGTGCGTAGTCGCAGTGTGCTGTTTTTCGCGCTCTCGCTCCCGCCTCGTTTGCTGACACATCCCGCCTGCCACAGTTACCACGTAATCCCTCGGGCGCGCCCGTTCTCTCCCGCGCCTCCACCTCCTCCTCCATCACGCCCGTCGACTTTGCCCGATCCTCCGTCGACTCGTCCGCCGCTGCAGCTGCATCGTCGCCTGCCGCCGACATGTCCGGCGCCGCAGCCGCCGCAATCGTGCCGGCATCGCCGCCGCCGTCGTTCCGGTCCACCGCGTCCTACATGCCCATCCGGCCCGACGACCCGCTCGCGCGCTCGTTCGACATGCCCGAGAACGACGACGACATGAGCGACGCCGACGACGACGACTACTTCTTCCGGCAGTCCGCCAGGGGCGCCGCCGCCGCCGCTTCGTCGTCGTCGTCGTCGTCGTCGTCGTCTGCCGCGGCCGCGCGATCATCTGCGGCCGCGGCTGAGAGCGCTCGGCTCTTGCACCCGGCGGCCTCGTCGACATCATTACAGTTACCATCGTCTTCTTCCGCCTCATCTTCCTCCTCCGCTGCCTCGTCCTCCTCGTCCTCCTCCTCAACGTCATTCGCTGCTGCATCCTCGTCGTCGGCGGCGGCGGCGTCATCTTCCTCCGCCACAGCAACCGCCGCCGGGCCTTCCTCCCACCATGCGCACGCCGCGCCATCCAACTCCAACGACGGCGTCTTTGCAAACATCACCGCGAAGCCCGAGGCCGGCGAGAAGCCCGCCGAGGAGAACCCGCCCTCGTACGAGGAGGCCGCGGCGGACGCGACCCCGCCCTACTGGGAGACCACAATCATCGCGCCCGGCATGTCCGCCGACGACGTCTTCATCGACGGCCTGCCCGTCGGCAGCTTCTTCAACTTTGCCTGGAACATGCTCATCTCCGCGTCCTTCCAGTTCGTCGGCTTCCTGCTCACGTACCTGCTCCACACGACCCATGCCGCCAAGAACGGCTCCCGCGCCGGCCTCGGCGTCACGCTGATCCAGTACGGCTTCTACATGCGCACCGCCGCCAGCGAGGCTGGCGGCTCCGGCTCCGGCGTGACCGCGGACGCGGCCACGACGGCGGCCACGGCGTCCGTCAGCCCGAACTCGTACGACTTTGGCACCGCGAGCACCAACACCAGCGACGACGGCAGCGACGGCTCGGCCTCCGGCGGCACCGAGGACGGTTCCGAGTGGCTCTCGTACGCGCTCATCATCGTCGGCTGGTTCCTGCTGGTCAAGTCCCTGGTCAACTTCTACCGCGTCCGGAAAATGGAGCAGGTCATCCTGCGAGGCCCAACCGGCGCGTCCGCCGAGCCTGCCGTCACGGAGGAGCTTATTCTCGAAAATGTCGTTTAAATGTTCTTCCTTGTTCCATTAACTAGTCTCCTTTAATATCCTTTATATTTTGTTTTGTATGATTCTCACGTTCTCCTTGCGCGACATTCTATTTATAGGATGCTCATTCCTCGTCTTTCTGACCAAGCGCTGGCGAAGTGTACAATCGGAGTGTATTAGTTTCGGTTTGGTTGCCGCAATTTCTAGAATATATGGCTTTTCTGCAATGCTTTTCCCTTTTTTTTTTTGGTTTTCTTTCAGCGTGCTTTGCTCTCGGTATTTCCCGTCATGTTATTTTTTTCGTGTTATCTTCCTTCGTGTAAATTTGTTGTTGTCTTTTGCATAGGATTGTTCTTTTTTTTTTTTCCAGTTATTACAAACGGGGACAAGGTGGGGGGGTGTGGGAAATCGAGAAATGACAAAGTTATGGTAGGTAGGAGAATGATCACACATATTTTATCCTAATTTATTTTTGTCGTTCCTCATATTACAATTATCGTACTCGTACAATGACTCCCGTCCAAAACAAGAGGAAAACACAACCAGCTATTCTACTACATACTTCGCTTGGGCCTATAACAGATAGTTGCCGTTGGAGGCCTGGACGATGGCGGTGCTGCGCTTGGCGTCGATGAAGAGCTCCTCGGCCTCTTCGATGTCCGCGACCGTGATCTCGTCCCTGCCCTTCGCCCGGGCGAGGATGGACGCGGGCGCCATGAGCTGGAGCGCGTACCGCAGGCTCGTCTGGACGCCCTGGTCGGCGAGCTTGTCGAGCGCGGGGTCGAGCACGGCGAGGCCCTCCGTGACCTTGCGCTTCTCGACGATCTGCCTTATCTCGTCCTTGTTGTAGGGCAGCGTGCGGACGATGAGCAGGCGGTCGACGAGGTCGGGCGGGACGCCGTGCGGGGCGACGATGTCCTCCGTGCCGCGGATGGTGGCCATGCCGCGGTTGGACGCGAGCACGACGATCGGCGAGAGCGACGACTCGAGCGCGCGGTTGAGGTACGTGAAGCACTCGATGTCGAGCATGTGGACCTCGTCGATGAAGAGCACGCCGGGCACGAGCTCGGCCACGCCCTGGTCGATGTACTTGTTGACGACCTTGTTGATCTCCTGGCGCAGCTTGTCCGTGATCTCGGTCTTCTTGGGCTTCATGAGCTGGCCCATCATCGACATGATGTCCTGGCCGCCCTGCGGGCGCGCGTTCGCGACGTCGAGGTCGTGCAGCGTCACGTCCTGGACGATCTCCTTTTTCTTGTGCACGTCGCCCTTGGGCAGGGGCACGTACTCCTCGGCCTCGAGGTCGAACTCGGTCGCGTATGCGTCCGACCTGCCGACTCGCTGTTTGGGGCATCAGCCACTACCTCGCTTACACACTATACAAAAAGAGTCCACAAACCTTGACGGCGCCGGTGTTGGCCTCGATGTAGATGATGTCGCCGACCGTCACGCGCTCCTTCTGGATGCTCTCGTATATGCTCGGGTCGAGACGCAGCTGCTTCGTGCCCTTGAACGACTTGAGCCCGACGACGACATGGCTGATCGTCTTGCCGTACCCGCCGAGCGGGTTCTCGGCCTCCTCGGGCGTGAGCTCGGTGACCTCGCCCTCGTAGACCTCCTTCGTCTCCTTCACGCGCAGGCCGATCGCGCGCCGGAAGTTCTCCATGAGCGCCTCGGTCTTCTTGACCTCGGTCGAGAAGATCTCGCTGCCCGTGATCGGGCAGAACGGCACCTTCGGGCCGAGCTCCTGCGACATGGCAAGCGCGAGCGCGGTCTTGCCCGTGCCGGGCCCGCCCGCGAGCAGGATCGCGCGGCCCGACATCTTCTTGGCCTTGATCATGTCGACGATGATTCCGCACGCCTGCCCAGTGTTGTCAGCCAGCCGTCGTCGTCCGTACTCCGGACAACCTTGTGACAAGATAATCAAACATAATGAAAAAAAAACAACGCACCTCGCGAGCGTTCTGCTGGCCGATGAAGCCGCCGTCGACGCGGGTCGCAAGGCCCCTCTCGTCCAGGCCGAGTCCCTTGATGTGCGTGTGCGCGGCGGTCCTGTTCTCGCGGCCGTTGCTGCCGGCCTTGACTTCGATCTTGGCCATTGTGAACGCAGGGCGATTGGGGGCTCTCTGTTGCACAAGCCGCTGCGGGTATGAGGTGGAGGATTGGAGGGCAGAGAATACGAAAGCGAATGGGAAAGGCGGTGATGATGGGATATATCTTTGATTTCCACGGAAAATTTCAACGCCGCGCGGGACGAACCACCACCATCTTCTTCACCAGTTCACCCACCACCACCTCGGCGTTGTGCTCCCCTGTACAACAGACACAGCCGAAGGAAACATGGCAGCCAGGGAGCAATGGCTCGACCGTCTTCATGGTTTGACCTCCCGGCGTGATTTTTGCCAATTTTGTTGGTCAGCCTGCCTGGATCCGACTAACCTACTCTCTCCTCATCTTGCAGAACTCCACACAGCACCAGACCCCACGCCAGCCCTGCGGAAACAGGCCGAGACCGCGATCCTCCACGACCTCGCCCGCCACCCGCCGTCCAAGACGTCCCTGCACCCGTCCGTGCCGCCGGCAAAGGACGTCTCGTACACGCGCACGCCCGCGACCGACGCCGCCATCGACGCCCTGCAGGCCGCGGCCGGCGACGTGCAGGCGATCCGCGGCGTCGACATATCCCGGTACGCGGCGGTTGATTTCGACGACGACGACGACGACGACGACGAGACAGTGAAGCGGTCGGACGAGGAAAAAACGGAGAACCTGCGGCGCGCGTACGTCGCGCTGGCGTACTCGCAGATCCGGAAGGACAACCTCGACCTGCTCAGCCTGCTGGGCCGGAACCAGTGGCTGCGCGCGAACGACGAGGTCGAGAGCGACCTGCAGGCGCTCGAGCGCGAGGTCGTCCAGCAAGAGAACGAGGCCGCCGTCATCGCGCGGACAGAGAAAGGGCTATGATAGAGCGACTGGCGAGTCGAAACCAACAAAAAATGTATAATAGTTATGGTCTTGTACAGTATAGTAAATGCAAATGCAGTGATATTAAAATTACAAAATGGAGCTATAAACACAGTCACAGAAACAAAATATCTACAAAAAAAAAGAGGACCAACATAAGACAAAGCTACCGTTCAGTAAGTAAAACAATGAAACAATCATATCCAAAAAACAGCACAAAATTTTTGATCTAACCCGCGTTTTTTGCTCTCGGTACGCTTTGTCAAATGTAACCTGCGCATCTGCTTTTAGCCCGCCCCGACCTGAAATAACAACACTCAAAAACAAAAAAATGAATAACCCGTGCATGTCCAACTACTCGTCCTCGTCAAAGTCCGAGTCGGCGTCCTCGACGGCGTCGGCGCCATCCATGTCGTTCTCGTCGAGCTCGTCCTCGCCGATGTCGTCCTCTCCAGAGTCTTCCTCGACCTCGTCGTCATCGTCTTCATCATCGTCGTCGTCCTCATCCTCATCGTCGTCGTCATCGTCGTCCTGCTCGCCAACTATGTACCCGGCGTCGTCGATCACGACCTCCTCGTCATCGTCGGCGCCCTCGACATACTCGATCTCCGGATCAATCGCATCAGCTTCCTCGCCGTTCCGCGCAGCAACCTCTTTCCGCAGCTCCAGCTGGGCGTTCAGCATATCCAGCCGTCCCTGAAGTGCCAGTAGCCGGTCCAGAGAGCTGGCATTGCGCGACAGCGTCGCGTGCAGCGAGGCCAGCGTCGACACGAGGTTGGGCTGCCCGACGAGATAGCCGCCATGCGCGACCATCACCCACCGGATCCACACGGCCAGCTGGGCCGCGCGCTGGGGCGATCTCGCGACCTTCTCGGCCAGGCGTTCGAGCAGCGTCGCTGCGAGTGTGGCATCGAGCCGGTGCACCGTCTGCAGGATGACTTGGGAATCGTTCGTGGCCAAGCACGTCTCGAGCAGGCTCGAGTCGTTCGTGCGGAGCGCCTGGGTGAGGATGGTCGAGAGCGAGCCGACGGCGGGCAGGCCCGAGGCTGACCTTGGCGCCGACTGGTCCGCCGACTTTGATAGTGATGATGCCGTGTTGGATGCCCGGCCCGTCGAGGCGGCATCTGTGACTTTTGCCTTGGACGACGAGACGCCGCTCGGTGACTTGCCGTTCACGGTCCGGCCCTTCGCGGCGGCGTCGAGCGCGCTGACCCGGTCGGCCAGTGTGATCTCGTCCTCGTTTCCGTCTTCGTCGTCAGCGGACGACGCACTCTCGCCGTCGCTTGCGTCGAGCATGTCTATGTCCTTCGTGTTTGCGCCCGACGAAATTTTGCTCTGGCTGTCGTTGTACGATGCCGTCTGGTCGCGAGTTAGTACCATTGACAGCAGCATTCCTGGCCCGCGAGCAAAAGAAGACCAGGTTGACCCTGCAGCTACTAACCTTCACTCTCGAAGCTTTGGTCTTGACGACCGCCGCCGTCGACTTTGGTCTCATTATAAGCGTTCCCGGTATTTTGGCTGGCGTGTGTCTGTGCAGTTGAGGAAGCTTGTACGATGCGCTACAAGATCCTTGCACTGTCTGAGTATGCGGGGCGCGGTGTTGGAGTCACGAGCTGCCAATGAAGCCGAGCAAGAGATGGAGTAGGAACCGAGATCGTCGTGGCCTGCTGGCTGTGTTCTGAACGCCCACAAAAAAAATTCACGGCGTTCGGGGCCCGGAGAGTGAGACGTTGGGAGAAACCCGAAAAGGGAAATGCCATAAACAACGTGACAGTTGTGCCGCAATTGCACCGCAGCCGCTGCTTTACACACGTGACGGTTCAAGCCCCTTTGCCGCTGACGGCCGTTTGGGCAAACGCAACAGCAACATTCCACAGGCGCGGAACAGGGGGTCTCTGGTCTCACAAACAAGGCCGCTCCACTCGGCAAGACGGCCGTCTTTGCAGGCTGCGTTGATGCAGTGATGGAACATGCTGCATTGCGCAACTGCGAGAACATGAACGTCGAGGGCTGCTGCAGTTCAATCGCTGCAAGAAGCAGCTGCGACGCGTGCGCGACGCGTCCACGACGCGTAAAAACTCCCCGAACCTGGGAAGGCGTGCGGCTTGCTGCAGGGTCTTCCATATGTACCAGCCAGACCCTGAACTGGCAATCAACCACCTTCCTCGACCACCGCGAGTCCCGTACGTTCTTGCTCATTCGCTCAGCGTGTTCCCGAGACAAAAGGCTGCGTCCGCATTGCTCCACATACCCTCGCGCTGCGGAACGTGGACCAAGCCCGAGTCGGGAAAGGGGGAAACATAAACAAAACCGTGGCGCGTCTTTGGCTCCAACCTTAACCGCATATTCTCCGCTCCGCATTTCCCGGGACCCGGCCAAGTCAAACCTCCTGAACTAGTCCGTTATCTGCCGTTGTCATCATCTTCTGTCTGTTTGCACTTTCTGTTCCATCTCCATCGCCATCTCCATCTCCATCTCCATCGCACCTCCTCGTCACCGCCTGCCGCAGCCAGAACACGGCCAGAACAACAAACAGAACGACGAAATGCGGGAAAAGCAGAGACAGAGCTTTTACGACGCCTCGACGGGCAATGTCACCGACGCGCACACCAAACCACAGCGGAAACGCAAGAGCACTCGTCTCGCCGCGCGCGTGCTTGCACCATTCACCTTCCTTGCGGCGTCCTGTGGACCATCAAAGTCGAAGCAGAAGGCGACCGTGCCCGCGCCGACGCAACCTGCACCGGAACCTTCATTGACGACGCCGACAGCGGCGCCGTCTCCAAATTCGCGGCCGTCGTCATGCGCTAGCGAGACACCGTTTCTCCCGGCAGCCACGACGACGGCGACGACGACGACCCCGATTGCTTCGCGCAGGCGCAAGGAAAAGACCATTTCGATCCTGCGGATCCCAAAGTACCACAGCGACAAGGCCGCGCACCTCTCGCCCGTGACCCCCTCCGCAGTGCACTCGCCGTCCATATCCCTCGCCGCATCGGCGCCTGTCCCGACGCCGTCGCCCTCCTCCACCCGACCACCGCAACCCGTGCCGGAGTCGCCGTTGTTCGCGACGCGGAATCCCACGCTGTCGCTGGAAGAGAAGAACGCGCTCGGTATCGTTCCCGGCTCGCCCACGATCGTGCTCGAGCAGTTTGATCTTCTTGGAAGTAGCTCCTCGAACCTGCATGCGGTCCCATCTTCTCAAAGCGAGTCGCATATCGGCGCTATCGCCACGCCGCCGTCTGCGGGGTCAGTCGTGAACCGCCATCAGAGAGTTCAGAGCACGGCAGCCCCGATATCACCCTACACCCGCGCCCGCGACTTTACCGTGTGGAGCAAGAGAGCAAGCGCGCCAGGAGGCCTGTCTACAAAGCAGACGCAAAGAATCCCGTCGTTACTGGAGGAAGACGCGGCAGAGAACACGACGGCGACACATACAAACGTCGTCGTCTCGCGCACAAGCGTTCTGTCCGACATGACCAACACCGTCGGCGCGGGCAATGGCAATCGCAATTCGCGAATAGTGAATAAACGGCTCAGTCTCCAGGTTCCGAGTGCGATAATCGTATGCAACTGTCTATTCCCTTGCTTGATTCGCGTTTCGTCTTCTAACACACACTGCCCTCCGCCAGGCCGAGATCGACAATATCGCATGGTCGCTCCTGCACCGCGCGGACGGCACGTTCGCGTTCCCGCCGTCGATAGCCGCGATTGAGGCCCGCCTGTTCGTGGCCAGCCCCGACGCGGCCGAGTTCTTCACGCAGTACGACAAGCAGAGCGGCCGGGCCTACAACTCGGACCTGCTCCGGCTCATCACGCAGCGGCTGGCCGTCCAGCAGCAGCGCTTCCTCGACGACATCTACACGGCGCACGACAGCGCGTCCGCCGGCGCCGCCAAGACCGACTGCGACACGGTCTGCTTCGCCATGCACCTGTACTCGGAGTACGTCACGACCGAACGGCTGCAGGCCGCCGCCATCGCGGCCGCCAGCGACGACAGCGCCGACACGTCCGCGAGCCTCGACGAGTATCTCGCGACCGGCGACGTCAACGCGCAGAGGAAGGACAGGTGGTACCTCCAGTACGCCGCGCTCTGGAGATATGTGGCCGAAGAAATCGACCTCGAGGGCCCGCACATCGCGGGCGAGTGGTGGTCGCTCGCGGAACTCAAGTTCAAGATCATCAAGGCGCGCATGCGTCACAGCGGGATCGACGAGACAGACAGGTTCCTCCAGGAAATATTGGAGATGGACTAAACAAAAAAAATGGCTCTCATTATATATTTTTGTATATTTTTTATTTTATTTGCTGGATTTACAAACAAAACGCGGTTATGATATTATGTCTTGTTGCCGACCTAGGACGAGGAATTGCCAGGTCTGGAATGGCCGGAGAAGATCAGTGAAGATCAGTGGCAGTGGAGGTCAGAACGGGGAAAGAAAGGGGGAAGGGTGTTGTTTATGTCTTTGTTTAAATTATAGACCACAAAAAATATATCAAAACATTCATTGGACGGGTAAATTGGTAGAGATGTATTAGGAGAGGAACCAGCGGAGCAACTAGGAGGACATGACATGAAGGGCAACGACAATACACAAATATGAATGGCAACCAACGAGACAAGCAAGACAACGAAAAAAATGAAAAATAAAAAAAACGGATTACAAAGGCAACGGTATAGCATCGCTTACATATACAAGCACAAAAAGAAAACTCCTTCATTGCCACCAAAAAGAAACACGCACCGATATGAAAGAGTTATTAAGAGACGGGGACTAAGCGGCGAAGGAAAACTAGATTGCCATCTCGCGCTGTAGCTTCCTCAGCTCTTCCTCCTCGTCCTCGGACTCGAGGTCCGCGACGACAGGCTGGGCGCTCTCCGGCAATCTCACGCTCGGGACCTTGCCGGCGTTGAGCATCTTCGCGTCCAGCTCCTCCTGCTGGAGGGCCTCGAGCTCGTCCTCGAGCTCGTCCTCGTCCACGGCCTCGCCGAGCGGCCGCGAGATGGCCTCGCCGATCTCGTCCGACAGCGCGACCTGTTCCCGGATCTCGTCCATCGTCGAGTCGACCTTGTCGATGTTGAGGTTGCCGTGTATTTGCTTCATGGCCTTCGCGCCGGACTGCATGACCTTCATGGTCTCGAAGTTGAGGTTCGCGGACTCGATCGCGTTGGACTGTG
Organism: Lipomyces sp. NRRL Y-27488; assembly: GCA_030556275.1. NCBI lineage: Eukaryota > Fungi > Ascomycota > Lipomycetes > Lipomycetales > Lipomycetaceae > Lipomyces > Lipomyces sp. NRRL Y-27488. Next base: position 21,990 of record JAKTPS010000019.1, on the reverse strand, counting down.
CCTCGAGCGTGGCTATCTGGCCCTGGACCCGCTCAAGCTCGCTCTCGAACATTTTCTTGCGCTTCAGCGCATTCTTCGCGACTGTGAATAGCATGTTAGAGACCCCAATCCCGTGCACCCGCCGTCGTCACACAACTGCCCCGCTATTGTCCCGCAGACATGGACGGGACCCAGCCCACAAACTACATACCCAGCTTGTTCGTGTTGACGTTTTTCCGCGCAAGCGCCTCTTGCTCGGCTATTTTCTGTTCGGTGTGCTTTTCTTTCTTGGCCAGCAGCTCGAGCTGCTGGCGCATCTGGATGATCGCCTTCTTTGGTGCGTCCTTCTGGGCCGCGGAGCTCCCGCCGAATATGTAGGACCACATTATGTTCTGTGTGCTGTGTGTGTGCGTGTGTGCGTGCCTGTATGTCCTTACGTAGTTTGCTAGTAGCCGCTGGCCGTGGATTAGTTTTCGCGCTGGTCTGTTTATGATATAGCGATGGCTTACGGTGGTGAAGATTACGATTTCGTATGTGGCGCTCGGCGAAGTGCGACTCCCGCTGTAAACCCCAACCCTCATTACGCCTCGTCTTCAAGACCCGACTACGATAAACACCGCACTCGGCGAACAAGTCACACCCACAACATCGCGGTAGTACTCTTCTTGACCCTCGAGGCGCACGAACGACGACACGTCGTCCTCCTGGTCCTGTCTCCTTCCCTCCGCCGGCGCGGTCGGCGGCGTCGCGTGCGCTGGGCCGATCCGTCCGGCCACATGCACGCCGCGGCCTTGCAGAACGACCGCAGCAAACCCGCCGCCGACCGCGACGTCGGCCACCTGCGCATCCGCGTCGCCGTCGAACTGCTCGACGATGCCGGCGACGTCGCCGTCGACCGCCGGCCGCGGCATGCCCGTGATGCGCGGCGCGTGTTCCCTGTGCATCCACCCCCAGATGTACACGTCCGAGGTCTCGCGTGACAGGCACGCCGTGATCCAGCCGTTCGCGGACACGCGAGCCATGGGGATGCCTTCGAGCGCGGGCACGACTGCTGGAGTCAACAGTGAGCCATCGCGGGGACGAAGTAGCTCGCCGTGAAGATTGGACGTGCCCCATGTCCAGACGTATCCGTGGTGATCAAGCGCGGCGAAATGCGCTGACGCAGCAACTAATTGTGTGAATGGCTTGTTGGTTACCTTTCGTGTCGTAGTCGTATCCTTTCCATCGAAAGACCAAAATTTCGCTACCGAGTCAAACACACTGATGGCATAGGTATTGCCCATTTGATGTAAGACTGAAACACACTCGTTGCCGGTCACTCCCACATCTAGCACGCGGCCAGCAAATGCCGATGACAGTCCCACGCATAACGTGAGGCAGCGCGTACCAGGGCTATTGCTGTCCTGGCGGTCCACCGTATATACATTCCCGTCAGAGCAGACCACGCCGAGAATATCTGCCCACCCAAAAGCCGAGGAAATCACGCATGATTTGGGCGGTGTCAACTCGATCTTGCCTTGATCACCGGCGCTGAAACCTCGTAGTTCATACCTAGAGCCGATCCTCACTATGATTATAGTCACAGCATGAGTCAGAACAAAACATGATGTGCTGTGCACAAAGAGACTCACGTAAGGTGTCATTCCAGCCAGCCCATATGATCTCCACAGAGTCTTCCGTTTCCAGAACTGCTCGCGGCGTCGTGAGATATCCCCCTTCGCACTCGATGTCGTCCGCATCGCCAAATTCCACGTCGACGCCACCGCTTAGCTGAGAGAACGTATCCAAGCCGATAGCATAGACGCGCGTTCTCGGCATTCGACGGGTGCTTCCTGGTGGATCGACAAGACGAGATGAGACCGAAAGACGATAACGATTTGAGTTTAAAGACCCGCCCCTGAACGCTATTTAGTCACTGAGCTGTAACCGTCGCGCGGCTCTGCGTTTATGCCGCTATTTCGTAGAACAACGTCGCCTGTCTTCCATTGTCTACTCCTCCACACCACGCCCTCTCATCTCACAATGGCAGACTCGCCCGCCGACTCGTCTCCCGCGCCCGAATCACCCGCCGAGGAAGCCGCCCGTCTCCGGCGCGAGCGCCGCGAGGCGCGCATTCTCGCCGGCGGCGAATCCCGGCTCAACAGGATCACGAAATCGGCTCATGGGCCCGAGGCCACCTACCGGGACACACCAGCAACAGCACCGCCAGCGGCGACGGCGACGGCGACGGAGTCCTCGACGACTGCGGCTGCCCATACATACGACGATCCGCCGGATGTTGCGCCAGAAGCCGCGTTCGCGAAACCCCCGCTGCAGCAGCGCATGAGCAGCTCTACCATTCCTGAAAACCCAATCATCAAACTCCTCGCGTCATCAGGCCGGCAGCGCTCGTTTCAAGATCCCGGATCGCCGGGCGGTGATGCCGCCTCCGGCGGCGTGGGCACTGCGACCGGCGCGGAAGCGTCGTTCCAGGACTTCTTCCGCCAGGCACTGGGCGGTGGACTCGGCAGCCCCGGCGCAGGCGCAGGTGCGGTGCCGGATCTCAGCAGCATGATCTCGGCGCTCTCGCAGTCACAGCAGTTTCCGGGCTCGCCTCTGTTTGACGACAGCGATCCTCTGTTGGCCACGGCGTTTGCTGAAAACGGTAGCGGTGCAGGCGGTGCGCCTGGCCAGCAGACGCAACAGGCGCCCGAGAGCGATTCCACGTTTTACTGGAAAATTGCACATGCCATCGCCGTCATTGCCGTTGGGCTGTACGCGACAGTCGTACTGGGCACAAACGGGTCGCAGATATCACGAATTGAGGGCATCGGCGAGGGCCGTAATGCGAACGTGTTTTGGCTTTTTGCCACGGTCGAGCTCATACTCCAGTCCAGCCGATTTGTGATCGAAAAGGTATGCATGCTTTATGTATATGTGTATCCAGCTCGACGCAAGTGCTAACCACGCGCGTCGTATTCAGGGTCGGTCGCCGGCAAAGTCGATATTCACCAAGGTCGCGGGCTATCTTCCGCCGCCTTACTCGTCGTACCTGCTGCTCGCGGCGCGGTACACCCACATTGCCGTGAACCTGATCTCCGACTTTAGCCTCCTGCTGTTTGTCCTGGGGGTCAACTCGTGGCTGCAAGGAGATGGCAAGTCGGCGATAAAGGAAGAATAGATTTTGTATGGCGGTTTTGTTGAAAATAGTTGGCCAGCTTTAATTTACATTGGTAATGATCACCCGAACGCAACACCCAAGAACTCTCACAGTAGATGAGGACACCATGATCTGGCCGTAGACATACCACAGAGAATAAGACGGCCAGTTTATTGATCCCTTTCAGTCCTGTTTGCTTAGGGCCGACAGATCTCAACCGCTGGTTGGTGTTGACCCCCTCAGTTTGCAGCCCAAGTTGATTGGCCACTACCGGCACCTCTTCACAGCCCATCGCTTTGCATTTAGTACTCTGTCGCTGCGTTTGTGGGAAGGCTTTTGGCTTGTTCTGTCTGGCTCATAATTATCAATTGACCAGTTCGGACGCGGTTTCGCTGCTCATCCACTGAAAACAAGGGTCGACCGCGAGTCTCGTGTTTTCGTCTTGGCGCTTGAATCAATCATGCACCGGAAGCTGAATTGTATGCGACTTCTTCTACCACGCTGCCCCGTCCGAGAGTGATCGCTCGGCGAAGTGTTATGCCTCGAATCCATGGTTAATACTCGACTATGATAAACAGCACTGAAGAAGTAGCAATCACACCCACAACATTGCGATTGTAGTCCAGCTGCCCCTCAAGTGGCAGAAACGTTGATGATTCCGTCCACTCGGTTGGCGATCTCGCTCGCAGAAAGTGGACATATCCATCTACACGCACGCCCCAGCCGCGCACAACAGCGGCAGCAAACGACTGACCTCCTAGCGCATAGTCAGTCATTACAACGTTAGCGTAGTATTCGAATGGCTTCACGGTGTCCGCAATGTCGAAGTCAAGCGATGGCCAGATAGACATGACACGCAGACTCTGCAATAGGTACATGTCTCCCCTGGCGTATAAGGTTCCCGTCTCTCGAGATAAGCAGACAGTCGTCCGGGAGCCCGCGCACACGCGAGCCATGGGTATGCCTTCGAGTTCTGGAACAATTTCTGGAGTCAACGGCGAAGCGTTGCTGGGACGAATTAGCTCGTCACACTCAGCGGTAAGGCCCCATGTCCAGACGTATCCTTGGTGATCCAGCGCGGCAAAATGAGTGAATCCGGCGACTATTTGTGTGAATGGCTTGTCGATTATCTTTCGAACTTCGTACTGGCCCCCCGTGGCGTCGTTTCCATCGAAAGTCTCAAATTGCGATATCGAACTAAACACAGTGATCGCATAGGTATTGCGCATTTTATGTAGGACTGAAACATATCGGACCTGATTCACGGCGACATCTAGCACCCCTCTGCCAAACGCCAATGAAAGTGAGTCCAGCCGCCTAAGGGAGGGCGGAGATGAACGAGTGATACCGCGGTCCAACGTATAAATATTCCCATCAGAGCAGACAACACCGATAATCATATTATTTAAAAACCCAAAACCCGCAGTAATCTCGCATGATTGCGGCGGGGCCAATTCAATCCTGCCTTGCTTGCCGGCGATCCTACCGCGAAGTTCATACCGAGAGCCGATCTTTACTATTGATGAGTGAGATTTTCGTAAAAGCGATTGATTGCTGTATTATATGCACAACCGAGACTCACATAAGGTGTCCTCGTAGCTAGTCCATATGAAATCCACAGAATCGTGTGTGTCAAGAACTACCTGCGGGGTCGTAATACTCGCTTCAGGCGCCAAGTAGTCAGGGTTAAGGTTGAAACGACCGCTCAGGTTGGAGTAAGTATCTGAGCCAACAGCATAGACGCGCGTTCTAGGCATGGCGCGTGGTGGAATGGCAGGACGATATGAGATTGAAATTAACGACTGAAGTTGCTGTCTTTGGTCATTGACATTGCAGGATATAAGGTCACAGTTTTTGCGGAACTCACACACTCAGCACGGCTGATGCGTACGACCCCCTGCTGCAGCAGGGATGATGATTGGATTTTAATCGTAGAGCCTGCACATGGCCGCCAGCGCAAGATACCATCTCAGCAGCATGATCTCGGCACTCTCGGCACTCTCGCAGTCACAGCAGTTCCCGGGCTCGCCTCTGTTTGACGACAGCGATCTTCTGTTGGCAACAGCGTTTGCAACAGGCGCCCGAGAGCGATTCCACGTTTTACTGGAAAATTGCTCATGCCATCGCCGTCATTGCCGTTGGGCTGTATGCGACAGTAGTGCTGGGCACGAACGGGTCGCAGATATCGCGAATTGAGGGCATCGGCGAGGGAAGGAATGCGAACGTGTTTTGGCTGTTTGCCACGGTCGAGCTCATACTCCAATCCAGCCGGTTCGTACTCGAAAAGGTATGCATGTTTTACGTATTTGTGTGCTCACTACACGCGTCGTATTCAGGGCCGGTCGCCGGCAAAATCGATATTCACCAAGGTCGCGGGTTATCTTCCGCCGCCGTACTCGTCGTACCTGCTGCTCGCGGCGCGATACACCCACATTGCCGTGAACCTGATCTCCGACTTTAGTCTCCTGCTGTTTGTCCTGGGGGTCAACTCGTGGCTGCAAGGAGGCGATAAAGGAGGAATAGATTTTGTATGGCGGTTTTGTTGAAAATAGTTGGCCAGCTTTAATTTACATTGGTAACGATCACCAGAACGCAACACCCAAGAACTCTCACAGTAGATGAGGACACCATGATCTAGCCGTAGACACACCACAGAGAATAAGACGCCAGTTTATTGATCCCTTTCAGTCCTGTTTGCTTAGGGCCGACAGATCTCAACAACCGCGCTGGTCTCTCCGCTCGTTGGTGTTGATCGCGGCAGTCTGCAGCCCAAGTTGATTGGCCACTACCGGCGCCTCTTCAAAGCCCATCGCTTTGCATTTAGTACTCTGTCGCTGGGTTTGTGGAAGGCTTTTGGCTTGTTCTGTCTGGCTCATAATTATACACATTGCTAATCCTCGTACGTGAAGTGCTGGAGAAGCAATTGACCAGTTCGGACGCGATTTCGCTGCATAGTGGACTGGACAAGGTCGACCGCGGGTTTCTTGTTTTCGTCATGGAGCTCAAATTAATCATGCATCGGGAGCCGACTCGAATGTGTCTTCTTTTCTCACGGTGCATCGTCAAAGACTCTGCGCCTCAAATCCATTGTTAATACTGCACTACGATAAACAGCGATGTAGGCGAACAAGTCACACCCACAACATTGCGATTGAAGTCTAGTCCCCCTTCAACGGGCAGGAACTTTGAAGATGACTTTTCGTGCTCCGTCCATGGGACGATTGGCGGCTTACAGTATGCACTGACGACTTGTCCAGCTACACGCACGCCCCAGCCGTGCAGAACAACAGCGAAGAACTCACCTCCGACCGCGACGTCGGTCACGACCGGAGCAGCGTCGCCGTCGACGAGCTCCACGATGGGCATGACGTGCGGCGCGGGAACCTTTCCTCCGGTGTATAAGTCCCCCGTGTCTCGAGAAAAGCAGGCAGTGGTCCGGTCGCCTGCGGACACGCGAGCCATGGGTATGCCTTCGAGTGCGGGAACGATTTCTGGCGTCACCCGCCAAGGGTCGTGGTCTGCGGGACGAAGTAGCTCGCCGTCGATATTATTGCCGAAACCCCATGTCCACACGTATCCTTGGTGATCCAGCGCGGCGAAGTGGGTTGCCCCAGCGACTAATTGTGTGAATGGCTTGTCGAGTATCTTTCGAGCCGTATACTGGCCTTTAGTATGATCCTTTTTAGCTAAAGACTTCAGATCCCAAATCCCTTTAGTATGATCCTTTTTAGCTAAAGACTTCAGATCCCAAATCCATGTCCACTTGTTTTTGAAGGCATACTCTTCATCAAAAGACTCAAACGCCCATAACCCGTCGAACACAGTGATCGCATAAGCATCGTCCATTTTATGTAGGATTGAAACAAAGTTGTACCGTGTCGTCATGGCGACATCTAGCACGCGGCCCTCAAATACAGACGACATTTCCGCCCATAACGTGAGGCAGCGCGTATCAGTGCTATTGTCATCCTGGTCCCACTTATAGATATTCCCATCAGAGCAGATAACACCGAGAAGTCCATTGGCCTTCCCAAACGCCTTTGTAATCGCGCAGGATTCCGGCGGTACCAATTCAATCGTACCTTGAGCACCGGCTGTTCTTCCGCGCAGTTCATACCGAGAGCCTATCTTTACTATTTATGCATGACCACTACCAGCGTGAGAATTCCGCCAAAATTACAGCTTGCTGTATCATATTCAGTGCACAAAAGAGACTCACATAAGGTGTCATAGAAGCCAGTCCATATGAACTCCACAGAATCATATGTGTCAAGTAGTACCCGCGGCGTCATGAAACTGTCTCCTCCATACTGGAATTCGAACCTATTGTAAGATTTTAAGCCGCTATACCTCTCTCTATATACCATGTCTTCATCTGAGAAGTATTTCAAGTCTGGACGCCCACTCAGACAGGAGAAACCATCTTCACCGATGGCGTAGACGCGCGTTCTAGGCATTGGACCGGCGCACGGTGGATTAGCAGGACGAGAGGAGATTTGGTGGTTGTGTGTTTATGTTGTGACTTCTGCCCCTGAAATATTTCAACACCCCCGGCGTTTTCACCACGGCCGATTCGCCTGCCGACTCGTCTTCCGCACCTGAATGCCGAGTCGAGGAGGCCGCTTGTATCCACAGTGAGCGTCACGAGGCGCATTCTTGCCGGCGGCGAATCCCATCTCGATAGGATCACGCAATTGGCTCATGGACCCGAGGCGACCTGCAGAAACAAAAGGGCGACGGGGCCCTCGACAACAACGACTGCTGATACATCGACGGCCCGCCTGATGGTGTATACCAGAAGCCGTGCAAGACCCCCGCTGCAGCGGATGAGGAGCTCTGCGATTCCTGAAAACCCAATCGTCAAACTTCGTTCTCATCTGGATGTCAGTGCACGTTTCAAGACACGGGATCGCCGGGCGGTGATACCACCACCAGTGGCTGTGCGGAAGCGTCGCTCCAGGACTTCTCCGCCAGACGCTGGGTGATGGACTCGGCAGAAGGAGACAGGAAAGCGGCGATACAGGAGGACTAGATTTTGTTGCGGGGGATTTGTCGATTCGCATGGCAGCGATCACGTGCACATTCAGACCCTGATGCGGCACTGCGAACGCAACACCCAAGAACTCACACCGTAGATGCGGACGCCATGATCTGGCCGTAGACGCATGACCGAGAACCGAGAATAAGACGGCGGTTCACTGAACCCTTCCATTCCTAATTGCACGTCTGTTCCGGGCGACAGATTCCAACAGGCAAGATGGCCGCGCTGGTGTCTCCGCTCGTTCGTGTTGACCGCGGCAGTCTGCAGCCCAAGATCATAGGCCTCTACCAGCATCTCTTCAAAGTGGGCCACCTCGCGTTCCTTCGATGTGTGGCAATTGCTAATCAAATTCCGGCGCTTTTTATGCAGGAAAATGCGAAGCCGCCCGCAGACGATGGGTTCTGGGTCGAGTTCTTTATCCTCAAAGCGAACGTCTCGGCGCTGTCCGTGATTCTGTCGGGCCTGTCCGTGGACGACATGCAGCACATGCATCCGGTCATTCAGGCCACTTTTTCGCGGGGGGTCTCGTTTCTCAACGACGGCAGTCCCGACATCGTCGGCAATGCACTGGACGTGAGTTTTCTGTTCTTGGGGGGGGTGTAGAAGGCTGCTTGCTGTCTTGTTCTGTGGGGCTCACAATTATAGACACTGCATATCCTTGTACGTGAAGTGCTGGCGAAGCAATTGACCAGTTCAGACGCCATTTCATTGCTCATCGGGCTGGACAAGGTCGACCGCGAGTTTCTTGTTTTCGTCCTGGCGCTCGAGTCAATCATGCGTCGGGGGCCGACTCGTATGTGACCTCCTTTATCACTCTTCCCCGTCCAAGACTGACTTAATCGCCAACAGCCGAACTGCGCATATCTGCCCTGCGAACAACGCTATCGACCGTTTGCGGCGCGTACCGCACCAGCCTCATCAATTTCTTTGTCCACCGGGACCTCTTCCCCGTCCTAATTCAACTGATGAACGATCCGTCGACCATGTCCTCCACATTCGAAGCCTTCGTTCTCCTCGGCCTCCTGTCCAACTACGACAAACTTGCGGCCTACAATCCGTACCAGACTCGCCTAGCCGATTTTGCCGACGACTCAGTGATGCAGAAAGTCGTGTACGCGATCGGCAAGGCCTGCCGCGAGTCGAGGGAGGAGTACGTGTCCATCGTTGACGACTCTGGCGACCAGTACGCCCTCGAGAAATTGGTCGCGTACGCTGGTTTTGCGTGGCGGACCAAGGGCCTAAGACGGGACCCGGAAAAGGATCCAAATAAGACGCTGGCGTCGATGTGAGTAGAGTGATGCGGTACTCCGAAATGATCTCGGCTAAATTTTGAATTGTAGGCCGCTCCCGTACGCAACAGTACTACTTGCGACAAGCAACTTTATTCATGCAAACAAATACTTTGCGCGTGTTCTCGTCGAAACCAAGACGATAGCGCAAGAAGGTAGGATATTGATGTCGCATTTTGAATCTGTCGTTTTTTCTAATTTGACATTATTCAGAAACCCCATTCGGATCATTCATTTCCCTTGCTTCCTACCTACTCGAAAACCACCACCGTTCAGACCGACAAGCCATTTACGCTCGTCTCTGCCTCATTGTCCTGCGAATCTTAGTGGAAGATCCGGTAACCATGCAACAACTAGTCGGCATTGAATGCAGGACAGCCATGCGGATATGTCGGCAGCGGCACCCCGCGCTGCCGTACGTCAGGGGCGAGAGATTTGGCATGGAGGGCGTACTGGACGCGCTGATTTGCGCGGTCGACCACAATATGAAGAAAACGCTGGACGCGCGAATGTATTCGCTGGCGATCGGGACGATACTGAGGATCATCTCACAATTGAAGCGACTGCGTGTACGTCTAAGTAAGTTTAGATTTGATAACTTTGTGATTTGTTATCTTGCGATAAGCTGCTGACGAGTGCAGAATATCACTGGGCGGAATTATGGCGAAGTCTATTTGCGTTTGTTCGCTTTCTCGCGGGCCCGGCGCGCGACATGCAAAACAGCATTCCGGGATTAGGCGAGCTTGTCGAGGACACCGTCCGCGTGCTTGTCCTCGCGTTCTCGTCCGGCGAGGCGTTCCTGTACGAGACGGCCGACTACGACGATCTGTTCTACAAGCTGATCGAGAGCGGCGACCTGCTCAGCAAGCTCGCGGACGCATACAGTCTTTCCACTAACAACAGTAACGGCGGCGATGCCGCCGCGCCCGGCAAGCCCGCCACGTCGCCGGTGGCCACGCTGATCGACATCTCGGAGCACTACCGGGCTCTCATCCGCGAGCGGTCGCGCGGGTTCACGACCAACCACCTGTCGTCGGAGGAGGTGTCCGAGCTGATCAAGAGCGGGTACGACACGCTGTCAATATCCGCGCAGCAGGGCGTGGACTCGTGGGAGCGCTACCGGGAGTCGGACGAGCGCGTGTTTTTGAAGAAGGCGGGATGGACGGCAGTCGTGGACGCGAGGGAGGTCCTGGGACGGCGTGCATTCCAGCTGCAGCCACATGTCGCCGGGGAGGAGGAGGGCGTGTACATAACGTAGTGAATAGACTTGAGTGATTGTGATTGGGAGAGTGCGGCGCAGGCGTAGTGTTTTTGTGTTTTTGTGTGTAGCCCAAACCCGCACTATCACAACATTGCACTCAAAGCGATCTAATTCCACGAAGAACCCAGAACCGATAACTCCACAGGGCAGCGCGATGCCGGAGCTCTCGGCCAATGACCTGTTCAAGCGCGACCTGTCGCTGCGGTCGCCATTCCCGCGCACGCCTTTCTTCAGCAGTGACACTGCCGCGCCAGCCCCAACCCCCAGCTTCTCGCGACCGACTTCGAAGTTGCCGCTGCCGCAGCCGGCGCCGGCGCCGACCAAGCGCGCCCTGACGAAACCGCATGCCGAGCCGCCAATGCCGGCGCCGGCCGCGGCACCGGTGCCGCTAAAGGGCATCGTGGCGCCGGCTGCGATCCGGCCGGGCCTGTCGAGCCTGCCGGGCGGCGCGCTGCAGAAGCTGTTTTACGAGAGCCCGATTCCACGGATGGTCGCGGCCGCGACACCGAGCAACCTCGCCGGCCACTTCAATGCGCACGCCAGCACGTTCTCGACGCCGATGCGGACGAGGCGGCGCGAGAGCGCGTCGGTCTCGACGCCAGCGCGGACAGCCGAGGCTGACTCGACCGCGGCGCCGTCAACGACTGCGGCATCCGGAACGCCTTTCAAGATCGTTGGCGTCGTCGTCGCCGGCGACAGCAGTGGGGGTAGCAGCGGTAGCAGTGAAAGACTTGCGAGAGGCATGAGATCGCGGTCGCCTAGCAGTGCTGCGTCAGCCGTGTCCGCCGGATCAGCCTCATCTGCGAGCGCAAGCACCAACATGACGAATGAGTCCGCCGTGTTGACCGAACACAACAAGCCAGGGCAGCAGCAGCAGCAGCAAGCTGACGATGCGATCTCACACATATCTCGACGGGTGACCAGCAAGCGGCCTGTGTCCCCGCGCACACTGAACCCGAACTACAGTAAACGGCACAGAACAGTCACTTCGAGCAGCGGAAGCACCGCCGGAGCAGCGGGGCTGTTTTACGGATCTAGTCTGCCCAGTCCGTGGACCGACGCTACTGCGCTTGCGTCGTCGCAAAGTCCGGGTCCGGATCTACACAAGCACCACGCGAAAGCGGTGCCACTTCCCGTCGCCGCTGTATCCACGAGTACTCCCAGCAGCTTTGCGTCGACGTCTCGCTCTAGCACGGGCTTGCTTGAAGCCGCGCCAATAGCGGAAAAAGGGTCCCGATCTCGTGTCGAGACCTTGTTGCCGGCTGCGCTCCAAGCATTGGCCGACTCCCCAGCTTCGGCACAGTCATTGCACTCCCCGCAGGACGACTCTCGTCGTCGGCCGCGGTTGGTTACGGCGAACAAGACGCCGCCTGCGTCTCCGCCACGAAGCATAGCGACTGTTCTAGCGCAGTCGCCTTTACCGGTGCCTAAGCAGAAGAAACAGCAGTCCACGAAGAACCAGGCAATGAAGACAGCGAAACAGCCGAAACAGCCGAAATCATCAAAAATTACAAAGCCCCCAACACGGGCAAAGCCCCCAACACGGGCACGAGCGGCCACGCTATCCGGACCACCTGTCGTCGGCAGCCCTGCTCGAAGCGAGACTCCATCCAACGTGAAGAAACAAAAGAGCAAGGCTGCTTCTACGACGACAGCGACGATGGAGGCGACTGCGGCAGAGGACAAGTTTGAAGACCAGTCTATCCGCCGGTCGGGCCGGCAGCGCATAAAGCCACTGGAGTACTGGCGCAACGAGCGCATCGTGTACTGCCTCATGCACCACGAGCCAACCAGCACCGGTGTGCCGACCATCCGTCAGATCATCCGCGTCTCGGACGGCAGCTCCCGGGGCAGCAAGAGGGACAGCGACAGCGCATTTGAGCGGAAAGAGAGCCAAGACGAGAGTGATGGGAGTGATACAATGCGGACAGGCAAGAGGAAGTCGGTTACAGTAAAAAGAAGGAGGAAAACAGCGTGACGCAACTGACGTGGGTTTTTTTTTCATACGCATAGTCTGGAACTATGTTTTGCTAATAACTTGAGTACGGCTTTTATACCTTTTATTTTAATATTGCTATGGGATTTGGAAATGTTCTGGATATTGGAGTTGGATTCTGTATGTGGGCTCAACTGTATTATTACTACTTCTTAATGTATCGCGCAATAGCTACATTGTTTACTGCGTATCGTGTATTCTATTTACAAGTCTCACTAAAGTATTTTTCTTTTCCTCGGTCCTCACTCGCTACCGCTCATCGTCCAGGCCCGCAGCTTCCTCCGCGCTGCCCGGCGCGGAAGCCGCCGCCGGACGGGGCCCGGCACCGGCGCGGCGGCCGTCGAACACGGTCACGAGCTTGAACGCGGACTCGTACAGCGTGAGCATGAGCATGCTCGCGATCGAGACGCGCAGGAGCCTTGGCACGGCGCCGCTGAACAGCTTCGCGACGCCCTCCTGCGTGAAGATCTGGTACGCGCACAGCATGCTGCTGCTCTTTGCGGCCTGCCGGCCGGACAGGGTCTCCATCCGGGTTTTCACGACGTCGACGGGCATTGTCAGGATGCTTTGCGTCACGTCTCGTTAGCACTCCAGGCAAATATGAAGAAATAAAAGGGGAACATACACGGCGGCGGATATGGCAGCAAGCTCCAACGCGGCAGACAATGTGCCGGACACTCGTTCGCCGGGGGAGAGCACGCTCTCCATGCCCTGGCGCATGGAATTGAACGCCGTGAACCGGATCGCGCTCGTCGTGCCCTGCCGCAGCAGCGTCGGCATGAGCCCGTACGTCCACCCGAGCGGGCCGTGCAGCTCGTACAGGCGCCTGAACGCAAACAGCGTGCCCTGCGGCATCGCGAACTCCGCGCCGGCGACCGGGCTCCGCACGGACGCGATCTGGCGGACCTTGGCCACCTCGAACGGAACCAGGATCAGGCTCTCCATCAGGCCCGCGCCGAGGCCGGCTGCGAGCGCCTTCGGGGCAGTCAGCCGCGACGACTGGCCGCCCTCCTCTTCGCTCGCGGCCGACGAGACCATCGTGTCGACCAGGAACGCGTACGTGCCGATGCGGACCCCTGTCTTGGCCGCGTTCCCCACGACCATGGTCCAACAGCCCGTGTACATGGGCCGAATGCCGCCGAACGCATTGCCGATTCGGTCCCTCAGCGCCAGAGGGAACTGCGCTCGTATCTTGGCAGCCTCAAGAGGATCTGCAGAATGCTCGCAAAACAAAAGACGCGTTAGAAACTCGGCTCAATTCGTGCTTTGCATGCGAGGAAAGACGAAAAACGCACATGTTACCGCGACCTCCGCGGACCCGGCGAGAACGCCCACAGCGATCTGTTGGAGAGGTGTGGCGTGCTGGATTCGTGTTTCGGCGGTGAGCAATGACTCTTCGATTCATACAAGGAAACCCGACTGCAACTCACCTGGAGATAGCTTGTGCTCATGCCGGATTCTCGTACGTAGGAGTTTTCAGGACAATCAAATACCTCGAATGTCACAAGCACTCCGGCATGCAATTTAACGTGCGGCTCCATCTAAACCTTCACCGCAATTTGAATGGACAAAGCTCATCATCTCTTGTATTTCGGCCACAATTTACATACAAAAGACATATCTTAATCTGCAAATGAGAAATATACATCCGTCTCGATAATACAAGTCTGTCCAGTTCCACATGTTGAAAAAAAAAAAAAAAAAAAGAAGAGAGCAGTTTTCGGAGATTTTCAAGTTTTTTTGTTTTTCATTAATTTTAGTCAATAAGTCATTCTGTCCAAACCAAGCAAAACCCGTCCAGTATCGTTTGAACTAATTCCGAGCAATTAAAGTCCTGGTCAAGCGCACATCAGGACAAAAAAGCGAAGTAAGAAAACCGAAACGGGCACATAAAAGGCAGAGAAATCGTTACTGAATCCTCCACACCGTCAGCAAATACACAACACAATAGAAGCACCCTAGTTACGACGCGGCTGCTGCTGCTGTTGCTGCAGTTGCTGTTGTGGTTGCTGCTGAGGGTGGGGTCGGCCAGTGTTCTGTTGTCGCGGCGGGCGGTTCTGAGGCGGACCGCGACGTTGCTGCTGGTACTGCTGCTGATACTGCTGCTGGTACTGCTGCTGCTGCTGTTGCTGGGCCCCGGGATGTTGCTGTGGGTGCTGTGTGAACTTTTGCTGGGGCTGCTGCGCAACCTGCGGCCGGGGGATCGTGTCGGGCGAGTCGTACACGTACAAGCGCTTGTCGATCGTCGGCGGAATCGGCGCGATCTCGGTGCCGAGCTCCTGCTCGATCTTGTAGAGGTTGAAGCGGTCGTCCCAGCTGATCAGGTTGATTGCGAGACCGAGGTGGCCAAACCGGCCGGAGCGACCGATGCGGTGGAGATACGTCTCCGCGTTCTTGGGGAAGTCAAAGTTGATGACGACGTTGACGGCCTGGATGTCGATACCACGCGTCAAGAGGTCCGAGCACACCAGGTTTCGGCACACGCCGTTGCGGAAGTCGTGGAAGACGCGGTTGCGGTCCGCCTGCGGCATTCTTGCGTGACTGTAAAAGCACGAGTATCCAAGCTCGGTAATTTTCTTGGCGAGGAGCTCCACCCGGCTGGTCGAATTGCAGAAAATAATAGACTGGTTGATCTGGAGCTTCGAAAAAAGTGTGTTGAGGCAGTGGACCTTCTGTTTTTCCTCCACAAACGCGTAGTACTGCGTTATGCCGCGGAGGGTGAGTTCGTCCATCAAGTTGATCTCGTAGGGCTTGTTGAGATGCTTGTCCATGAAGCTCTTCACGACGAGCGGGAACGTGGCACTGTATAAGAGGATCTGTCGTTTCCTCGGGAAACGCTGCAAGAGCTGCTCGATGATCGGCGTGAATTCGGGACTCAGGAGCTTGTCGGCCTCGTCCATGATAAACATCTGGCACTCGCTGAAATCCGCGACGCCCTTGCCGGCAAGGTCAAGAATACGGCCAGGCGTGCCGACCATGACATGCACGCTGTCGTGCAAACGGACGATGTCCTCGGTGAGCGCCGTGCCGCCGGTTGTCACCATGACGTTGATGTTGAGATGCTTGCCAAGCGTCTTGCACACCTGCGACGTCTGGAGTGCAAGCTCTCTTGTGGGGACCAGGATCAGGGCCTGGATTTTCGGGTTCTTTGGTTCTAGCTTTTCAAGAGCGGGGATAACAAACGCGGCGGTCTTGCCCGTGCCGTTCTTTGCGCGCGCGAGGATGTCCCGGCCCGTGAGCGTGATGGGTATGGACTCCTCCTGGATGGGCGACGGCCGCTCGAAGCCGGCCTCGTAGATGCCCATCAGCAGTTCGCGCTTGAGGTGGTAGTCCTCGAACTCCGTGCCCTTTGTGCCCGTGACATCTTCTGTTTGCGGTCGGAGGTCTTTTGCGGGGAGGTTGATCTGTGTCTTCCAGTTGTTTCCACTGGGAAGCTATGAGTCAGTTCCGAAGAAGCACAGCGAACAGCACCAGATCGGCCGAGTTCATGACCAACTCACCTGATGGAGGTGGCTTCTAGTTGATGAGTCAAAGCCGTCGTCATGATTGGAATGGATTGTCGAATGTGCGGCGAATGAGTTGGGTTAACTGTGGCTGATGTTGTTGCGTGTTGTTCTTTGTTGTTTGCGTGACTGGATCTCGGCGATGTAGACTACGGACAAAGCTGAACCGAGCGGGCAGACGAATGCAGGAATCCGGCTGAGTGTTTAGGACGATCGACTGAATGGCCCGGACGTGAAATACGAGTCTCTGGTGGTGGAAATGTGGGACGCGGTGTTGGAAAACAAAGGGAGAAATCGGAGGAAGAGAAGCAAAAACTGCGAAGAGGGGCAACGACCGCAACGGCCGATCATGTGACATCACAGCCCTAACCTCGGCTCTCGTCCCGTGTTCCCTGATCCAGTAAGAACCATATGAAAGGAAAGAAGATCTATTATACAGTCCGTTCGCCAACAACAAAAATAATTAGGCACGAAACGTCGTCCACTAGAAGAGAAACAGCGATAACCAAGTACAAACAAAGAAAAAGAGAAAAAAAAACATATAAAAACAGAATCTAATGTGCTGCCCGTTCAGGGTCTGCCATACGAATGATCTTCACCGACTCGTCCAACTTCAGACTGCCCATATCCTGCGGCGTGATGAATATCGTCTGCGTCTCTTGCGCCTTGCGTGCGGTGTCAATCTAGAAAATTGCAAACCAGTCAGTATGTGATTCTTCAGACCACAGAAAGAAAGATGTAATAAAGTAGTTCTCACCATCATCTTCAAGCTGGATCGTCGATTAACAGCGTCCATAAACACGTCACTACATCCTTGTCAGCTTCTGGCATCAAGAAGAAAACGGATTCTAAAACGGTTTACTCACAACTCATCCAAGCCGCGCAATGGACAGTTCATGGCGTCCCAAAGCGCCATCAACAGACAGATCTGCGTAAATGACTTCTCACCACCGGACAAAGTCTTCACGTTGCGACGCCCATTCTTATCCGTGCTATTCTTCAACGGTTGGACCTACATACATCCCGCCACGGTTCATTAGCGAATGCCTCGTGCCGACTATCACATATAAATACTAACAGATAAATGCAACGTCGAGTTCTCGTGGTTGATGAACAACCGGCCATTGAAACCACGCCATTCCAAAGACCGCTTGAAAAGGTCCTTCGCGCGTTGGCAAATCTGGTTCCGAAAAATAAAGTACCGGTCCACTCGCAGCTTGTACGATATCCCGATTTTCTGTCAAAGGTTCAGTTAGTATACAGTTAGTTGCCTCTGTCAAAGTCACGGAGGGCATACCGAGTGCAGGATCTTGTGCTGTTTCAACTCATCATAGGCTTTAGCGTATTCCTTCTGCTTCTGCGCGTAATTTTTATTGATTTCGTCAAGGGGAATCGGTAGCCTTCAATCTCACGAATTAGTAGGGGCTCTCTCCGAACAAACAAAAAACAACCAAACACATACGCCCTCCGGTCCTCCTCGTTCTGTCTCTGGAGCTCCGTCATCTCGACCTGCAAGCTTGCCGACGACTTGCCGTCGGGATCCACCCGCGCGGGACAGGTGCTCTTGCACATATCGAGAACGCCCACGACGACGTCCTCTGCCTCTTTTTTCTTCTGCTTCAGCTCGTCGATGAGCTTGACTCGGGTGTCGACTTGACTCTGTCGGAACCTCAGTTCGCCGCTTGCCGTGACCAGTACCACCACGATGTCGTCGCAAGTTTTCTGTTTTTTGTTTGTAAGTTGTGGTTCGACACCAGTCTGGTATGAACGGAGAGGGCTCACCTTCGCCGTCTGCATCGTAGTCTCTGCCTCTCGTTGCTCCGCCTTGAGATATTCAATCTGTGCAGTACATCCACGGAGCGCTTGGGCGCTCACATCTTTCTCTCGTTCCGTATTTCGCAGCATAACTTCTAATTTTGCCAGCTCGGTTACGAAATTCTTGTTGCACATATGTCAGTAGACATACATTGACAACATCGGGCTCGGTTAATGAATCTGCTCACATCTCGGACTTCCAATAAAGCATTGAGCTTGCTGGTCTCGTCAGACTCGCTAATCTTCAGCTCGACGTCCGCCAAGTCGCGCTCGGCAGATTCGCGATCCGCATGCACGTTTGCTGCTTTAGTCTACACCCACCCAAAAAGACGCAACCAGTCAGTAAACCACTCTAGCCAGACGCAGAACATCGCATTAATTCCAGCAAACTCACGTCGAGTGCTTGCATGTTGCGCCGGCAATTAGCAATCTCGGCCTCAATCTTCCTCAATTTATCCTTAGCCGCTCTGACAGCTTCTGCAGCCGCCTGGGCCTCCGCTTGAAGAACCTGCATCTGCAGGGTACTATTTGTCTTCATCCGCGGTGGCTCTTTACGACCCTTCTGGGGCTGTACGCTGAAAGCACCTTGCCTGCATGTTTTAGCGTTAGAAAACAACAGAAATGACAAACCGGAAGTGGAAATAGGCGATTACTCACTTATTGCTGATTCGATAGCCGTCTCCTGTATTTGTCTTCTTCGCAAGACAGTAAACGACGTTTCTCGGTTTACCGTACATCACCTCGTCCGCCTGTCTTCGGTCGGGAACCAAGATTACTCGCTCGATGCTGTTCTGATCAATAAGGACATACTTAATGTATTCGTCATCAAACTGGAGAGGGTTGTTAATAGGCCGTGCAAAAGCTAGATGTCAATGAGACGAGAAAATATTCGCATACCTCGAGGCAATTGAGAATCGTGTCAAAATGCCGATCTGGCACGTTAAAGTCGTAGTTAAATCTATTTTTTGAATGGACAAGGACTGGGGCGTTCCTTTTTGCCCATCTTGTAAGCCGCGAAAAGAAAAAGAACCTAAAACAAGGAACACATACGACTTGTGTCGTCGCAGAATACTCCGCAGTAGATCTTCGTCTTCATTGCATGTAACCGCAAACCCGTCAAGTGTAAAGTTGAAATATCCCTCGAGAATAGGGCTCCACGAGGCGTCCTTCAACTGAATCAAGCTTCCTATCGGACCAACAGGCTTTTCTCTAAACCTGTGTTCCCGACTAATGGACTCCAAGATGGTGTTCATATTGTCTCCAAATACGGACATGTACTCGCGCTGCGACTCCGCCATTCTTTTGAGTCGGTCTTTCGCATCACTCTCCTCTTTCATGAATCCTGCCATCTCGCCGTTCGCGCGACGTCTGTCTTCAGTTAATCTATGGCTCTCGTCCACGAGGCGCCTTTTGTCGCTCTCGATCGCGGTCAGCTGCATTTGCAACTGCTGCAGTCTGTCCGTGAGCTCGATCTGTGCCTTCTCCCATCGCTCACGCTGGCCGCCGTCGGCCTCCGCAAGGCGCTGCTTCTCGTCCGCGATCTTGCGCTCCGCGCTTGCGATCCTGCTCTCCACAGCCGTCGTCACTTCCTTCTGACGTCTTTCATCGTCCTGCAAAACAAAAAATTTGCCGCTGTCAGTCAATTGCGTCATTAGCGAATCGACATCGGTTAAACATTACCCGTGCTTCTTGTGCTCGATCCTTTGCTGCCTTGGAAATCTCTCGAGCCTCGTGGAGCCTGTCGCTCACGGTCTCGATGGTCTCCTTAGCCTGTTCAAAGTCCGCATTAGCGGCATGCAGCCTCTCCGTCACTCTGGTCTTTTCGTTTTCTGCCTCGATGATTTCGTCCCTGGCGAGATTCAATTCGACTTCTTTCAGATTGATGTCCTCGTCGAAAGCTTCGACGGTCTATTCCCGATGAGAAATGTTTTAGTATGGCACACATTCAGAAATAAAGAACGACAATACTACCGACCTTGACTCGCTCGTCGTGGAGAGCCCAAAGATACTGAAATTTCATAACCGTCAACCTCTCCATGAACTTGCGGTGGGTCTGCGTGCGATTATAAAGTGCCTCGGCCTCGTCTTTCTCCTTCTGGACCTGTTTGAACTCCTCCGACTTCTTCTGAAGATTCGCGGTCGCCTGGTCCATCGACTCTCTGAACGTGTCGTAGTCGCGCTTCATGTCCTCGAGGCGGATGCCCTTCATGAAGAGCGTGTACTTCTCCTCGGGCGACGCGTTGCTCAGGAACGAGCGCGCCGTGTCCTGCGAGAGAATCGTCATGGGGTTGTCCACCATCAGGCTGAAGTAGTCCATCATCTCCGTGAGCTCGTCGCGCGTGCGGGCGACGACGTCGCCGTTCTCGGACCGGATGATGTAGTGGCTCATGCCCTTGACGTCGAACTGGCGCTCGACCGAGATCAGCTTGCCGTATTTCTCGGGCCGGAACCCGTCGCCCTCGTTCTTCAGCACGACCGTGACGGACGCGCGCCTAGTACCAAAACAACCACTTAGCCGACTGCCAAAAAAAAAAAAAGATAGAGAGTACATACGTTTTGCCTTCTTTGACTAAATACCTGATGCTCGACGCGCGCTGCGTAGTAGTGGCTTTCGCGCCCAGGCAGATAGTGATGCCGGTCAAGATCGCGCTCTTGCCGCTACCATTGTGGCCGATGACAAAGTTGATATGCGGACCAAATTCGAGCTTCAGATTCTCGTGGCACTGATAGTTTGTTGTCAGCCATTGATTGCACGTTCGCTCAAAAGGGCAAGAATGCGAATGAATTGACGACATACCATGAAGTTCTTTAGTTCGACAGAGAGAATGATACCGGCCATGGCGATTTGCTATTGTGGAATTAGCAACAACCAGCAAACGCGCATTCAAAAAATTGCGGATTGCCATACTCGCTCTTCGGCCTGCGTCTGGGTGTTGTTCAACTTCTCAAACGCGTCGTCTTCCGAGTCAACGTCTTCGTCGTCCTCGTCATCGTCATCTTCCTCGTCATTCTCGCTCGAGTCCTCGGAGACCTCTTCCTCGTCGTCTTCAGAAACCTCATTCTTCTCGACCTCGTTGCTGCGCTTGGAATTGACGTGGGGAACGTCCGATCGACGCCTCTTGACCGCCGGCATATCCTAATAACGCGTCAACCACGCTGCATCACTTGCAACAACAACTTCCATAAGACCAAACAAAAAAAACGCGTACCCCATCCAAGGTGCCAGAATCGGACGCAGTGTCGCTCTCGTATGCGGCAAGCGCGGCCTGTCTCTTTTGCACCGGCATGGTTGATGACGTGTGAGAGCTGAATTGAGCGCGACGCGGACGCGTTATGGCGTGCGTCACGTGCTGCGCGGGATAAGATACGATACGATACGATACAGGTTTGGGTACATACCCTGCTCCCGCAGGGTCCATTGAGCCTCAGCGTAGCATTTTTTTTGTGGTTTACAAGTGAGGCGTGAAGTTGAGTATTGGAAGAGAAATTTATTTATTGAAGGAGTGTATTGATGATATAGGTTGGTACGAGTTGGGCCAGATTCTTTCTGAAGCTATTGAGGTGTACGTTCTGATGGGTTAGAATTGGAAGAGAGTGTCCCACGGTTCATGTATGCCCTGCAGTCATACAAAAGTTGAGCCCCGCAAGCATGGCTGTTCTGTTAAATAATTGTTGTTCTGAATGTCTTCTCAGTGGCATGCCCTGCGGGCCTAACTGTTTCTGCAGACGTAATGAGCATGCCCGTGTTAGAAATGAAATAGAAATGCACGAAGTAAAGTGTTGAGATCACGTGTGCATAACAATCAAAACATTATAAATAAATATGCCAACCACACAAATAGGTGGGTGCACGTGAGTGTCAGGGTTAGGTCTAGTTCTCCGTGACATGAGCACCAAATCAGTCAAAACACCGCCATAACTTCAAACCTGAATAACTCAGGCTACAGTGGTCGGATCGGGATGATCT